>CAUYON010031737.1:0-15788 GCA_963573935.1 Arctocebus calabarensis
ATTTCTATTCTTTTAAATTTGCTGAGGTTAGATTTGTGACCTAAGATGTGATCAATTTTGGAGTATGTTCCATGGGCTGATGAGAAGAATGTGTATTCAATTTTATTAGGATGAAACGTTCTGTAGATGTCTGTTAAATCCGGATGTTGAATGGTTAAGTTTAAATCTGAAATCTCTTTACTTAGCTTGTTATTGGAGGATCTATCCAACACTGCTAAAGGAATATTAAAATCTCCAACTACTATGGAGCTGGAAGAAATAAAGTTACTCATGTTTATTAGAGTTTTTCTTATAAATTGAGGTGCATTCTCATTGGGTGCATAAATATTAATAATTGAAATCTCATCATATTGAGTATTACCATTAACAAATAAGAAATGTCCGTCTTTATCCTTCCTTATTTTGGTTGGTTTAAAACCTATTATACCTGCAAGTAAGATTGCAATGCCTGCTTTTTTCTGTTTTCCATTTGCATGGAATAGAGATGACCATCCCTTCACCTTAAGTCTATATTTATCTTTTAAGGTAAGGTGAGACTCTTGTATCCAGCAGATATCTGGCCTGAGTTTTCGTATCCAATCAGCCAACCTATGCCTCTTTAGAGGACAGTTTAAACCATTCACATTAATTGAAACCAATGATAAATCTTGAGAAAATCTTGTGGA
Organism: Arctocebus calabarensis; assembly: GCA_963573935.1. Classification (NCBI taxonomy): domain Eukaryota; kingdom Metazoa; phylum Chordata; class Mammalia; order Primates; family Lorisidae; genus Arctocebus; species Arctocebus calabarensis. The sequence goes on from CAUYON010031737.1 coordinate 666, forward strand.
CATTTTTAATCCTTTTGTCGCTGTGTGAGTTGGACTTTGATAAAAAGTTTCTGGATGAGTTTACTTTTGTGTTGGAGGATTACTCTGATCATTATGGAGAATAGGTCTGAGAATATCCTGGAGAGCTGGTTTAGTTATGGCAAATTTCTTCAACATGTGAATGTCATTAAAGTATTTAATCTCTCCATCATAAATGAAACTCAGTTTAGCTGTATACAAGATCCTGGGTTAAAAGTTATTTTGTTTTTGGAGATTAAAAGCCAATGTCCATTCTCTTCTCGCTTGAAAGGTTTGGTCAGAGAGATCTGCAGTTATTCTAATATTCTTCCCCTTGTAGGTTATAGATTTCCTACATCTGGTTGCTTTCAAAATTTTCTCCTTCATGTTAACTTCAGTGAATTTAATTATAATGTGCCTGGGGGATGTCTTATTCGGGTTGGGTCGTGCTGGGGTTCTGAAACTGTCTGCTATCTGAATTTCAGAATCCCTTGGCATAGCTGGAAAATTCTCTTTCATAATCTCATAGAGAAGAGATTCTATGCCTTGTGATGCCACTTCATCATTTTCAGGTATCCCTATAAGGCGAATGTTGGTTTTCTTCGAGTTATCCCAGAACTGTCTGAGAATGATCTGTTTTTGCCTTCCATTTCTCTATCTCTTTGTCGGTTTGGGAGGGTTCAATAGCTTTGTCTTCCATGTCAGAAATCCTTTCTTCTGCTTGCTCCATTCTGTTGCTGAGGGATTCTACTTTGTTTTTCAGATCTTTGAGGGCTGCAACTTCTTGTCTCAATGTGTCCAAATCTTTGGTCATTTGATCTTTGAATTCCTTGACTTCTTGAAACAATTTTTGAAATGTACCCTGAATTTCTAAATCCAACTTTTCCTCTATTTTTATTGATCTTGTTTGCAATCCAAATTCTGAATTCGATTTCTGACATTTCAGCCATCTGTTTATGCATAGGATCCTCCTTGTGTCCACCAAATTCCCTGGGGGTATTGACCTAGTCTGTTTATGCAATGGATCCTTGCTTGTGTCCCCTTACTCCTTGGGGGTGTTGACCTTGTCTGGTTGTTCATGTTTCCAGAGCTTTTCCGTTGATTCCACCACATGATTAATTTTACACCATTTGGCTAGATGAGGAGAAAAGGACAATTTGGACTGGGAATTCTAGGAGTAGTGATTGACCAGTCCTTTGCTTAAAAGCTTGGACTGGCATCTGTACCTTTTCCCCTAGAGTTTTGCCAAGGACTCATAGAGAGATACTGTCTGCGAAACTGGGAACCTTCTTGGTGTGGTGGGGTTAAGTGGCTCTGTCTTATTTTCAGCTGGTCTTTGTCTTACCCTAGAGAATCTGTTACTCTGGATTGAAATGTGAGCTGTGAAGGAATACCAGAGTTAAGTCGCCACCCCCCACAGGCAACAATTGAAAAAGCCAAATCAAACCTTCCCACTACCACACACCAAGGGTACCACTTTGGAAAGTTCTCGGGTGATTGGCCCAGTTGAAGAGGTCCCAATCGATTGTCCTAGCCAGCACCAACCTCAAATGGAAGAGTTAAAAAGTCTCTGGCAACTAGATAGCAGGAATCTGCTGGAAGCTCTAGTCTAATTCACTATGGTGCCTGTGAGCTCAGGAGGGTGCCCCACCCCCGGCAAGTAGACTCGTCTGGGAAGGTTGATGCCTCCTTCCCTACCTTGCCCCTATGTCACACCCAGTTGGTGGTAACAGTTGTGATCCAGTTTCCTCCAATGAGCAGATGCTCTAGAAGTTTGTGCCCGCCTGGGTCACAGTGAGGTCTGTGGCTCCACAACCAGTCCACTACTCCCTGTCACTGTTTGGCAGGGGGAGGTGAGGTCTGACAACATGGGTCTGACAACCTGGGGTGATTCACTCAGTTCCAGCCCTGTCCCTGATTGATGTTGCTGCTGAAACAGAACAAGTTCACAGAATTTATTTCTGTCAAGGCTATTTTCCCTGATCAGACTGGGGCTGCAAATAGGTCTGACTCAGTCTGTGAGTTTTAGCCCTTTGTCTCAGCTTTCATCCCCTGAGGGCCAGGTTAGTCTGAAGGTAAGCAAGGCAGCCTCGTCCTGGTTATCAGCTGACCCTGTGAGTATTCTAATCCCTGCACTCTGTCCCAGCCAGTACCACCTCAGGCATATCCTCCATGTGCCTTGGTTGCTGGTCCACCCACTCTGCCAATGGCTACCACCGGAGAAGCCGCCCACTTCCCCTGGCCACCCACAAGACTGGGAGTGTCTCCTCAAAACATCCCCAGGGGTGCAGCTCTCCTGCTATTGTTCCCGGAGCTGGTTGCTATTTTGTGCCTCCGGAGACCTTCTTTCCAGTGGGGTCTCCTCTCGACTCACTCCCCTCTCACCACTCCTGAGCCGGAAAATCAGCACAGATCAGCAACAGTCCACATCCTGTCCACACCCCTCAAGAAAATCTCCAAGAATCTGGACTCTGTGGGGGACAGGCCTCCAGACCTTGGGGTGAGAGTGTAGGGGAATACAAGGAACTCCAACTTGCAGGTAGAGGGTATATACAGTTTTATGCCTGGCGGGAGAGTGCCTCGGCACCCTAGTAGGGGAAGGACGTCTGGTTTTTAGAGGGTCTCTCCCATGGGATAGAGTGGGAGGACATCTGAACTCTGCTCGCTTGTTTGTATTGAGGTATGGAGTATACTGCCAGTCACTCTCATGGGGGAGGGGACTCCTGTCCGCTTGGTGGTGTGTTCTGTACCTTTTTGTTTGTGTCCTCGGGGTCTCAGGTCGCCCCAGCAGGGTTGATGTGCGCTCTTCAACCCTTTCTTTTTGGCTCAGATCCAAACCATCGGCTTTCTTGCTGAGTTTCTGTCCTTTAACTCTCCTTCTGGACAGGAACCTCTGCAGAAAGCTGGGTACTTTTTTACCATTTTTTATCTTTTATATTATATTTTTGCTGTAGCTTTTCTATGTTTAGATACATAAATCCTTACCATTGTGTTATAATTCAGTATCTAGTACAGCAACTTACTGTACCCTTGGAGCAATAGGCTATAACATAGATGTATTATAGCCTATGTCACATAGGTTTGCATAAATATGCTTTGTGATATGGACACAATAACAAAATTGCAAAATGAAATATTCTCAGAATATATCTCTGCTGTCAAGTGACAATAAGTATTTCTATTCTTTGGTGGTTACCCTTGAAATAGTAACATGCATACTTAAAGTCAAATTTAGTATTTTTATTCTTCTATCAATACAAAACTCACCATGCTTTTACTCTATTCACCTGCCTTCTATATGCTATGTAATTGATGTTCTACCATTTTTCTCTGTTTTGTTTTAAATCACAGAAATTACTGTTATTTACTTATAAGACCATTACATAGATCACTATGAAAGTTTTGAGACAAACTGTGTTATGGTCCAAGAAATACAGTCAACAGCATCTTTGCTGAATAAACTGTGCAAGTTTCAAATTGCTCAGCTTATTTGTATTGGTGGGAGGGCTTCATTTGTTTCCATCTGTGCAGATTTTACATTTCTTAATTTTTTTAAACATTTCTTAATTTTTGTGTATCTAAAAACTTTCATAATGACCTATGTATTAAAATGTCTTTACATATTTACAATGTTTTTAATTCACCACTTCTCTTTGCACTTAACTTTTCCTTCTGAGGTTGGTTTCCAACTTCTTGAGGTAAGTCTTTTAGAACTTTCTTTAGTGATGATCTATTAGTGAAAAACTCAGCTTTTATTTAGCAGAATTATCTATATTTCAGCCTTCTTATTGAAATAGTTTTGCTAGGTATACAATTCTAGGTTGACAATTATTTTCCTTCAGCACTTTATCTTTTTTTTTTTTTTTTTTTTTGCAGTTTTTGACCGGGGCTGGGTTTGAACCCGCCACCTCCGGCATATGGGGCCGGCACCCTATTCCTTTGAGCCACAGGCACCGCCCCTCCTTTAGCACTTTAAATATATTGTTTACTTCTCTTCTAGTTTCTATATTTCTATAAGATAAAGCAAAATTCTTAAAAATGGGCTCGGCACCTGTGGCTCAGCGGCTAAGGCACCAGCCACATACACCTGAGCTGGCAGGTTCGAATCCAGCCTGGGCCCACCAAACAACAATGATGGCTGCAACCAAAAAATGGCCGGGCGTTGTGGCGGGTGCCTGTAGTCCCAGCTACTTGGGAGGCAGAGGCAGGATACTCGCTTGAGCCCAGGAATTGGAGGTTGCTGTTAGCTGTGATGCTACTGCACTCTATCCAGAGTAACAGCTTGAGGCTCTGTCTCAAAAAAAAAAATTCTTAAAAATGTACTACCCAACAAAGGAAATATTAGACTGTCAGTGGAGGTATCAAAGAGGAAAAATAGAAACTAGAAGAAATGTTTTATCTTCTTGAATAATGAGTTTAAAACAAATTCTACTGCTTACCATCACAAGTAGACAATTATGATATTATTAACTACTTTGTAAAAATATAAATGTAGATAATGAATTCATAAAAAATAAGATATTATGCTGTTTATCATCACATAATTACTATGTAAAATGTATATTAATTCAAGTGTAATGTCATTCTAATACCTAACTTTTCTTTTTTTTTTGAGACAGAGCCTCAGACTGTCACTCTGGATAGAGTGCTGTGGCATCACAGCTCACAGCAACCTCCAATTGCTGGGCTCAGGTGAGTCTCTTGCCTCTGCCTCCCAAGTAGCTGTGACTACAGGTATCCGCCACAATGCCCGGCCATTTTTTTTTTTTTTTTGGTTGCAGCTGTCATTGTTGTTTGGTGGGCCCAAGCTGGATTTGAACCCGCCAGCTCAGGTGTCTGTGGCTGGCGCCTTAGCCTGTTGAGCCACAGGCACCGAGCCTATATCTAACTTTTCAATCACTCATGTTCAACCATTTTTAAGCCTTTGGCAATTAATTACTATTTAATGATGGAGCAATCATTTCAAGGCAATTCACTGGGTTGAAACTGTTCCTTGGATCAATCCTGCCTCTTTTGCAAATTTAACTGTCCTGAATTATTATTTCAGTGTCATCACGGACATGCTAAATGAATTAATTTTTTCATGCACTATTGAGCATAAGCTAAGCACATTGGAAATCCCTGATTCTGAATATCTTAAAGAAATAAGAAAGAAAGAATAAGATTTTTAAAATAGCACTTAGAAAGCCTAAGAGTGAATTATTAGAAGTAACTGTAGCTCTCTAATTCCTAGGCAACTACCTAATTCCATTTAATGTTCTTCTTTAACACAAAATAAAGTAATATGTATCTCAAACTGTACCACGCTGATCCGGAAGTGACCATCATGAAGGCCTACAGAGGTCCTTTAGAAGGCGAGATGACTTTTCCAGAAAGTACACTCCAATTTTGTGCATAATTATTCTGCAAGTCAAACAAAAAGACCATGCTTATTTTATAAAACCACATCTGTCTAGATAAAACAAACCATGTTTTCATATCACTCCCTAACATTTAGCAGCATGAGTAAGTGCTCACTTATTGAGCACTGTTGTCTTCTTATTCTTTTCTTATATCAGCAATAAAAAGAAAACATGAAAGGGGTTGAAATTTGACCACAGAAACATACTCCACCCTTTGCTTATCAACACTGGCAAAATATTGCCAACCTCTAGACACAAGGGACCTTACAATTACCTGCAGGGGAAAGGATCAGTAACAACATTCATATTCATCTCAACAGAGCTTCCCAATGCAACTTATTTCATTGCCTCCTGGAGAAAAGGTGCAGTATCAATGCCACCTCTCCTGTTCTTCAACATGAGGAATAAGTGGGAAATAGGAAACTATCACTGCTAAGAACTCATGCCTGCCATTAAGACACCCTTAGTTCAAATTCCAGCTACCTCTCTTATGGAATGTTGCTGAGCAAACTGCTTCTCTAAAGCTCAGCTTTGATCTACGAAAAGTATGCACATAAGAGCTCAGCACAAATCTTGGTATGGTGTAAGTTCTCAATAAAGAATGATAAATCACATAAGGTTATTGTTACAACTTAATCAAGAATGACACATTCACTCCACAGCAAAGGCATGAAGGATGAGTAGATTTGTGTGATTGGATAAGGGTTAGTTACTTTTCATTACCAGAGTCAGTGGTAGAGAAGTAAGTGCGGCCAGATTCAGTTCTTAGGAGCATAGAATAAGCTCTATTTTACTGAGCAGCCATTAATATTTTTCAAACAAGCAGGTATACAATCAAAATAATTCTAGTGTGGGCTTGGCGCCTGTGGCTCAGCGGGCTAAGGCGCCAGCCACATACACCTGAGCTAGCGGGAGTGAATCCAGCCCAGGCCTGCCAAACAACAATGATGGCTGCAACCAAAAGATGGCTGGGCCTTATGGCAGGCACCTGCAGTCCCAGCTACTTGGGAGGCGGAGGCAAGAGACTCAATTGAGCCCAGGAATTGGAGGTTGCTGTGAGCTATGATACCACAACACTCTATCCAGGGTGATAGCTTGACGCTCTGTCTCCAAAAAAAAATTCTAGCATGGCATCAATAAAGAAGGGATGGGTGTGCTCGGTTAGAAATCAATTGTAATAATTCAAGCTAGAGAAGCTTAGGACTTAAAATAAGGCAATGTAAGGAATTTTCATTGCAAAATTCTTGATGCAATGCAAACATTTAAGTTTTTACTAGATTTCTGGTTTCTAACCTCAGCTGATGAGGAGGATTGGTCTGTGTTACAGAGAAAAAAGCATTGCCAAGATTAAGGGTCATTTTAGCTAGAGTTATTATCCTAAAAACATAATCAAAGAAACATTTCTCAGAAGAAAACATACAAATGACTAATAGGTATATGAAAAAATGCTCAGCATTTCTAATTATCAGGAAAGTGCAAATTAAAAGCACAATGAAATAGCACTTTGCTATGGGGTGAAATTGCTCCACCTTCATTGCCTTTATTCATGTCATTCTTATATTTTGGTGTGACAGAGACATTGGTGTGACAAGGCAAGTGAAATTGTAATTACAACAACCCTCATACCCATTCACATATCTAGTAATTGTATTCTTCTGCAGCAAGCTGAAGTTTGGTAAGTATATATTTAAAAACCCTGTCAGAATGGCTATTATCAAAAAAGACAAAAAATATTCAAGTAGTGCTTATGGAGTATTAAAAAAAGAAGAAAGATAACAAGTGTTTGTGAGGATGTGGATGTTGGGCCTTGCAATTGTTGATGGGAATGTACATTAGTACAACAATTATGAAAAACAGTAAGATGGCTCCTCAAAGAAATTAAAACTATAACTACCATACCTTCCCGCAATACCACTACTGGTATATATCCTAAGGAAATGAAGAGCAGAAGTTATGTTCTTACCACAAAAAATGATAATTATGTGATGTGATTCGTGTGTTAATTATCTAGATTTAGTCATTCCACAAGATATACACACTTTAAAACACCTTGCTGAACATGAAAAAAGATACACAATTTTATCTGTCAATTAAAAATAAAATAATTGTCTAGAAAAAAGAAAATTAGCAGGAAATGAAATATTTCAAAAAGTAGTGAAAATGCCAAGAGCTCAGAGTATGTTCTGACCTACACGGGTTTTAATCCCTTAGTTTGAAATGGATCAACCAGAAAGCTTCAGATACTCCTCTGTGTGACAATCCCCATTTACAATGAAACAAAATATGGTCAAAGGGATGATTTAAGGATCAGAGGCTCACCAAGCCCTTCTTTGCATGGCAGTCTAACCAATTTTTCTATGACAGCACAACAGAGAGATTCTTTTAAAAGGACACACACTAAGTAGTGACCTTAAAATAGTATCCAGAAGCAACTGACCAGATTAATCCACTAATAATCACCCCGCACCTGCCTGGAGGTCAGGCTTACAAGGTAAGTATAACATGAAACTATTCTAGCCTAGAGAATGTTTTAAAGGAATTTTTCGATGACACACTATAAAGGTTCTCTGAGAGACTAGAATAGAGCTCCAGTAACAGTTGAGATTTTTAGCCCATTACTCATACCAAAAGTTTTTAAAGGCAAAAATTAAAAGAATGGTGTTTGAAATTCTTTCATTCTTTCGGTATCAGCAAGATCACTGGAAGTACATTTCCACTTACAACAGAGTAACACATATTCTATCTTTACTTAACTTATTTATTACAAAGGTAACATTTTCTTTGATTTGCAATTGATTCTTTAAAGAAACAACTTTAGATTCATTACAATGTCATGATTCTTGGAAGTTGTGGGAGTAAGATCCCACCACTTTTGTCTACAGAGCATAGATACTAAGCTAGCACTAAACCCCTTTTCACACAGGGTCACCACTTGCTTCTCTACTTGAAGAATTATTCTGGAAATGCCTTACCCTCCACTGCCTTGCCTACAGAGTTAGATTAGAATGAATACATGTATATTACAATTGGTATATAGCCGTGTTTGTTTTCTAAATATTGTATAAATTATATAAATATTATATAAATACAACCAAGTCCTTAAAATATATTTTATTTTTGCATTAAAGCTCAACATGAATAATTGTTCAGTTAAGTAATATTGAGAAAATAATGAATAATATGTTAGAATAGCATTATATTGTGGATTACCTAGGTCTTATTTTTTTTACTGTTCCTTCAACATAGTTAACTCTTTTCCATTGCTCTGCCCTTGTTCATGTCATTCCTGTACCTTGGTGTGACAGAGACATGCACAAAAGGAAGGCACAATTGTAATTACAAACCTAGCCTCATATATTCAAATATTTCATAATTGTATTCTTCTATGGCAAACTGAGGTTTGGTACATGTATGTAAGAAGATCCTGATTATAGTAATAATTGCCAATGTTTTTAAAGAATTTTAAAATGCTTCCTACATAGGATGTCATTTTATCTTTATAACCTTAAGATACAGGTTCCATTTATATCCCCATTTCACAGATAGGAAGCTAAGGCACAAAGACTTATCTTGCTCACGGTCACACAAGAACTAAATGGGAATGTGTAGAGTAACATTCAAGTGGTTGACTCCAGGCTGTGTGCTAGCTACTGCCTTGTATTGTTTCTTCCCTGTGTGAGGGTTTCTGGCACTTTATAGGTGCTGAGGTTGTGTTCAAGAGATTGACTTTGCTACATTCTCAGTGAAAACTTTTTATCAGTCTATCCCATTCACACTTCTACAGAGATGAAAAACACCTTCTCCAATGTAGGGGAAGAGACAGCGTCTACTGACTACAAAATTTCATATGTTTAATAAGTCTTTTTAAAAAGTTAATAAAATTTGTATATGTTAGATAATACACACGTGTCTATTTTATGTATTTTTTGTAAGAAAATACATCTTTCTTGTATTGATGAAAAGTGAAAGTATAAAGAAAACATGAAAAGTATAAAGAAAACAAATATTACCATTCCTCAACCCAGAGATAACCTATGTTAATATCATAGGTATTCTGATTCTATATGTAGTTTTATATAAATCAGGTGTTAAAAAATATAGGTTGTCCATGTCACTTATAGATGATAAAAACATACTGGTAAATACAAGAAAAAAAAGTTCATTCTGAAATAAAGTGAAAAATACATAAATACATATAATGGAGATAGCATTTTTCATCAGCAATATTAGTAAAATAATGTATAATTCAATATTAGTGAAATTAGGTAGTCCAAGGATCGTTTAAATTGGTAAAAGTATAAATCAGTATAACAATACCATTAATAGGAATCTTTCCTATGGAAATTATTAAAGAATTATTCAATTATATATGCACTAAGATGCTAATTTAAGTATTATTTTAAACAATAGCAGAGATCCAAACACATCTTAAATGTTCTAAATATCTAATGACAGAGGAAATGGTTAAATGAAATCTTGCAGATATACATACAAAATGGAATATAATACAGCCATCATAAATTATTTAGTTTTTTATTTCTTATAAGATACTTACAAAACAAATTTTGAGCCAAGACTTTCCTTAAAATTGGTATTCTTCCATAGATTCCTAGGCCCTTCAGCTAATAAATCCCTGAAGGTCCAATATAGGTTCTTAGACATGTCTCAGACCAGAGACAAGCCTAGGGAACTTCAGTTACCCCCAATTCCAATAGTTGTAATTGAATCAAGCAAATGTTTTTCCGAACATACAGAATCTATAGAAATCTAGTGTGTGTGAAAGGAATATAACATACTACACAAAGACCAACTCAAGGTCAAGAATACATATATCATTAAGATTTGTTGTGAAAGTAAAGAACCTTTAAGCTTATAATGCTACAGTGTTCAAATTATAGGTCTTTAATATAACCTTTAAAGTTACAAATATGTCATTTATTTTTCTAGAAAAGAAAAGTACATAAAGCAATTTGCACACATACACTCTCCCCACCAATCTTGTAAAATTACTAAATAAAACTTTGAGACTATTCTGAGCACTTACTGGTTAGAGTTTGCCCTTATTGGACATATTCATACATAGGAGTGCTGTTTTGACATTAATCATTTCCAATAATGGCACTTTCAATTGAAGTCATGTAAAATACTATAAATTATACACTACAACTTCTCGGGCTTGAAGCTTATACAAAGAAGCATATACAAACGTAGAACCGTGACAGCAAGGAGGCAGCCTGGACAGGGAGAAAGAGCTCTAGAGAGGGAACAGGAGGAGAAAGCGCAGGACTGGGATGGAGACAGACATTCTGGTCAGTCAATCTCCTCATTTGGCAAATGGTGATACTGTTCTTGATTCAGCCTAGGTGACAGCATTGCTATGATATGTAGTATATGAAGAATTTTGTGCAATCATATACTTACCAGGTGTTAATAAACACTAACAGGAACCTATTCTGAATCTCAGTTTCTTCATCTATACACTGTGGAGATGGTATAAATTAAAAGTTTAAAAAATATTTTTGTAATAGAACTCATTTTTCAAGCCCAATCCCCTGAAGAACTTTGAAATACAAAACCTCTGAAATCAGAGCTATCATGGAAGGTGTGAGGATGGAAGGCAGGAGCCTTCTCTGCCTGCCCTACCCCTCTTCCAACCATCCCCTTAGGTGGGCTCCAAGGTAATGTCATGGAACCCAAGGCTGAGCAGAACACATGGAAACCACTAGTATTGAATCTACAGAATCTGTCACTGAAATTGTGGATCTTTCAATGAAAATCAAAGAGTTCTTTATTACCTGAATGCCTGCTCCCACTCTAATAGTCTCTCGTGGCTTTGAGAAATAAAATAAAATTGCCTATTGCTGCTGTTCTTTTTAAAAAATATGATGGCTGATTAAGCTCTAAATTACTATTCTTACTTTGTACTTAAAAGCAGAAAAGATTTAGTATATCCTCAAGGTGTATAATAAGCAAAATGATTCTTAGAGACTTTTATTTTGAACTAGTATTCATTAGTTTATTAAATGTCTGCAATAAAGAGGAAATGTTCTACATACCTTTGGTTGATTAATGACTCTCATGCTAAGAAGAGGGTTCTTCATCAAAGTCATGTGACAAATGAAAGGCATAATGAGAAACAGGAATATTTTCTGACTTCTAACAATGTCCCATTCATCAGATCAGGCTCACTTTTTATTAAGCATGAAAGAAAGCATGACAAATGTGGAATCCCTTCCAAACCAGCCTTCTGCACCTCTAAAATGATGGTGCCATAAACCCTGAAATATTTCCTCTTTTTACAGAACCGAGCAAGCACTATTTTTATAGAAACCATGGCTGGGCATGATGTGTATATAAACAGTATAAAAGTATCCGTGCCTTCCTTACTTTTATTCTATTTTCTCTATACATTTGGGTTTCCCCTATTAATTTTGTTGAGTTGTGTCCTTTTGCTCAAAAGGGAACAGACTATCATTTGTAATGTGACAAGTCTTTCCTTGAAGACCTATAGCTATTTTCCACAGAACGTTTTGACTTTATAACAGTATTATTACCCATGTTTTTCCCCGAGCTCATTATAATGAAATCCTCAATATCACTTTTTAAAAATAGTATATTTTTGCCCTTTTATGGTTACCAAAAATGAAATGTAGTTTCTTTTTTTATTTGCACGAAACTACAAATAAAGTATATTAAGAAGCATAGCAAGAAAGTAAAATCACCCATAATCCTCTACTAGAAATGCCCTGATGCTTTTTCATATATTTCACGTAGATGAAACCATATTTATTATTGAAACATGCCACTACTTTTTACTTAATCAATATGGTATGAATTTCTTTCATGACAATAAATATAATGATCATTATCTTAATAGTTCTCTAGTAACCCATTGGATGGATATACCAATACTCATTTTTATCATTTTAATGGAACTTAGACCATGCCCAAGTATTAACTACTATGAGCAATTTGGTGATTAATATCCTGGACTTGGAGGTAATATTCAAAGTATATAACAGGAACAAACATGGACAATCAAAATTGATGCCAACTGCAAAAAATTATAGCCTTACATATGCAACTGGCCTATATTAATTTGCTTCAGCAATCTTTACATGTTGATTGTTTTCCTGTAGTAAATTCTTAAAAAATGGGAAATTTAATAACAATTATATACTTTTAAGATTTTTAAATATATTCTCACAATTTCCCTCCAGGTAGCTTATTATAGTCTCACCACTCAGCACTGTATGGGAATATTCATTTCCCAATAATCTTGTCAAGTGAATATTATAAGTAATGTAAAAAAAAAAAAAACTCGGCTCGGCACCTGTGGCTCTACGGGCTAAGGTGCCAGCCACGTACACCTGAGTTGGGGGGTTCGAATCCAGCCCAACAAAGAATCCAACCAAACAAGAATGATGGCTGCAACCAAAAAATGGCCGGGCATTGTGGCAGGTGGCTGTAGTCCCAGCTACTTGGGAGGCAGAGGCGGGAGACTCGCTTGAGCCCAGGAATTGGAGGTTGCTGTGAGCTGTGATGTCATTGCACTCTATCTAGGGTGACAGCTTGAGGCTCTGTCTCAAAAAAAAAAAAAATACCCCCCCAAAGCAAAATCAAATCACACAGGAAGAAAATATTGCCAACACATACAAATGAAAAGGGTTAGAATCCAGAATATATAGAACTCCTATACAAATTAACAAGAAAGGCTCGGCGCTCTATAGCTCAAGTAGCTAAGGCGTCAGCCACATACACCACAGCTGGCGGGTTTGAATCTGGCCCGGGGCTTGCCAAACAAGGGCAACTACAACCAAAAAATATCCGAGCATTGTGGCGGGCGCCTGTATCCCAGCTACACAGGAGGTTGAGGCAAGAGAATCGCTTGGGCCCAGGAGTTGGAGGTTGCAGTGAGCTGTGAAGTCAAAACACTTTACCTAGTGCGATAGCTTGAGGCTCGTCTCCAAAAAAAAACAAAAAACAAATTAACAGGGCGACGCCTGTGGCTCAACAGAGTAGTGTGCTGGCCCTACATGCCAGAGGTAGTCGTTTTGGACCCAGTCCCAGCCAAAAAAACCAAATTAACAAGAAAAAAATGTGTATCAGCTGGGTGCCCATAGCTCAGTGTTTAGGGTGCAGGTCACATGATCCAGGGCTGGTGATTTCGAACCTGGTTCAGGCCTGCTAAACAAAAACCAACCAAACAAACAAAACAATAGCGGGGCCTTGTGGCGGTACCTGTAGTCCCAGCTACTAGGGAGGCTGAGGCAAGAGAATCACTTGAGCCCAATAGTTTGAGGTTGCTGTGAGTTATGACACTACAGCACTCTACCAAGGATGACAAAGTGACACTGTCTCAATAAAAATAAAAAAGAAAAAATGCATACCCAAAGAAGGTAAATGGGAAAAAAAGAATAAGCAGGTATTTAAAAAATGATTAATAAACATATAAAAACATATGCTCAACCTTATTTATAATCAGGGAAATTCAAAGTAAGATCAAAACACTATTTTATAATTACTACATGAGAGGGAAACTTTAAATCTGAGAATATTAAATGAGGAACAAATGATAATCCTGTTGGGTGGTGCCTGTGGCTCAAAGGAGTATGTTGCCCCGTTATGCCTGAGGTGGCGGGTCAAACCCAGCCCTGGCCAAAAACTGAAAAAAAAAAAAGATACTCCTGTTATACAGTAGCTTGGTATTTATTTTGTACAATCAAATTAAAAAACAGTCTAGGGTAAAGTTGAAGATAAGCATAACTCTTGCCTCAACAATTCATTTTTAGGTGTGTATCCTGGCCTTACTAATCAAAGTGCAGTTGGCTAAACAATACCACAAAAGCATTTAAATCACCTGGAACTTGTCAGAAATGCAGAATCACAGGTCCATATCTTTTGAATTTGAACTGCATTTTAACAAGATTCCTAGTTGTTACAAATGCCCATGAAATTGAGAAGCACTGCCCTAAAGAAACTCTTGAACATGCACCAGGAGACATGATGGAGAATGTTCATAGCAGCACTGACAGTAATAGCAAAGAACCGGAAACAAGACAAATATTTAGTGAATAGAGTATGAATAAGTAAATTGTGTTGTCATAAAATGTAGGTGCAGAAAGATGCATACAATTTGATAACATTTTTGTAAGACTCAAAAGCAACTAAAAATACATTATTCAGGATCCATATATGTGTATGTGGGCAATTCTAAAAGAAACAAAGAAATGATAAACACACAGATCAGGGTAAGGGTTATTTGGGGGAAAAGGTAAGGGGAGGAGCGGACAGTGACCTTCAACAGCCTAGAAAGGTTTCCTTTCCTCTCCTCTCCTCTCCTTTCCTTTTCTTTCTTTCATTCTGTTTTTTAGACAGAGTCTCACTCTGTCACCCTGGGTAGAGTGCTATGGTGTCATAGCTCACAGCAACCTCAACTTCCTGGGCTCAAGCGATCCTCTTACCTCAGCCTCCTCAGTAGCTGGGACTACAGGCACCCACCACAATGCCTGGCTAGTGTTTTCTTTTTTAACAAGTGAACAGTTTATTAAGAAGTAAACAAAGGTATGATCTGATACAGTACAAGCAAGACACTCAAGATAGGTATAATAGTACTACTCACACAAAAACTTAAATATCACCTCAAAAAAAAAAATCACAAGACAAAAGAGAAAGCAATTTCACTGTTATAAAATAAGATATTTCATGCAAAGTATTAACTCTG
>CAUYON010031738.1:0-46906 GCA_963573935.1 Arctocebus calabarensis
TTTTTTTTTTTTTTGGTTGCAGTTATCATTGTTGTTTAGCTGGCCCAGGCCAGGTTTGAACTCACCACCCTCAGTGCATGTGACTGGCATTGTAACCACTGTGCTATGGGCATCAAGCCAAGTCTCCATATTTTTAATGGCTGAATAGTATTCCATGGTATACATATAGCACAGCTTGTTAATTCACTCGTGGGTTGGTGGGCATTTAGGTTGTTTCCACATTTTGGTGACTGTAAAATGAGCTGTGATAAATAGTCTAGTGCAAATGTCCTTATGATAAAATGATTTTTTTTCTTCTGGGTAGATGCCTAGTAATGAGATTGTGGGATCAAATGGGAGGTCTAATTTGAGTTCTTTGAGGATTCTCCATACCTCCTTCCAAAAAGGTTATTAGTTTGCAGTCCCACTAGCAGTGTAAAAGTGTTCCCTTCTCTCCATATCCACACCAGCATTTGCAGTTTTGAGACTTTATGATGTGGGTCATTCTCACTGGGGGTTAGGTGATATATCAGGGTGGTTTTGATTTGCATTTCTCTGATGATTAGAAACTATGAGCATTCTGTCATATGTTTATTAGCCATTCATCTGTCTTCTTTAGCGAAGGTTCTGTTCATGTCTCTTGTCCAGTGATACACTGGATTGTTGGCTTTTTTGTTGTTGTTGATTGAGTTCTCTGTAGATCCTAGTTATCAACCCTTTGTCTGATTCATAATATGCAAATATCTTTTCCCATTCTGAAGGTTGTCTCTTTGCTTTGGTTGTTGTCTCCTTAGCTGTACAGAAGCTATTCAGTTTATTTAAGTCCCATTTGTTTATTTTTGTTGTTGCAATTGCCACAGAAGTCTTTTTCATAAAGTCTTTCCCTAGGCTGGTATCTTCAACTATGTTCCCCACATTCTTTGAGGATTTTTATTGTTTCATGTCTTTAAATCTTTTATCCATCTTGAGTCAATTTTTGTAAGTGGTGAGAGGTTTGGGCCTAGCTTCAGTCTTGTACATGTGGTACCCAATTCTCCCAATATCATTTATTATATAGTGATTTTTTACTCAGTGTATGTTCTTGTTTGGTTTATCAAAGATCAGGTGGGTATAAGAAGTTAGTTTTATCTCATGGTTCTCTATTCAGTTCCAAATGTCAATGTCCCTATTTTTGTGTCAGTACCATGCTGTTTTGATCACTATGGACTTGTAGTATAGTGAAAGTCTGGTAGGGTGATACCCTCAGTTTTGTTTCTTTTATTAATAATTGTCTTGGCTATAAGGGTTTTCTTCTGGTCCCATACAAAATGAAGAATTATTTTTTGCAAATCTCAAAAGTGTGATGATGGTATTTTAATGGGGATTGCACTAATTCTGTAGATTGCTTTGGGTAGTATAGACATTTTCACAATGTTGATTCTTCCCAGCCATGAGCATGGTATGTTCTTCCATTTGTTAATATCTTCTGCTTTTTCTTTTCATAGGGTTTCATATTTTCTTTATAGAGATCCTTCACTTCTTTTGTTAGGTATATTCCTAGGTATTTCATGTTTTGTTTTGTTTTGTTTTGTTTTTTTGAAGCTATTGTGAAGGGAATTGTGTCCTTGATTAGTTTAACATCTTGGCTGTTATTGGCATATACAAAGACTACTGATTTGCAGACATTGATTTTATATCCTGAGACATTGCTGTATTTTTTGATCACTTCCAGGAGTCTTGTGATTGAGTCTTTGGGTTTCTCTAAGATCATATCATCAGCAAAGAGTGAGAGTTTGACCTCCTTTGCCCCCATTTGGATGTCCTTTATTTCCTTCTCTTGCCTGATTCTATTGGTTAGAACTTCCAGCACTATGTTGAATAGTAGTGGCAATAGAGGACAACCTTGTCTGGTTCTAGTTCTGAGTGGAAAAGCTTTCAGTTTTACTTCATTCAGTATCATATTAGCTGTGGGTTTATTGTGGATGGCTTTGAACTGATTAAGAAATGTACCACATATGCCTATATTCTTAAGTGTTCTTATTATAAAAGGATGCTGAATTTTATCAAATGCTTTTTCTGCATCTATTGAGAGGATCATATGGTCTTTGTTTTTGCTTCTGTTGATATGGTGAATTATGTTTATGGACTTGCATATGTTAAACCAGCCTTGCATTGCGGGGATGAAACCTACTTGATTGTGATGTATAATTTTTTTTAATGTGTAGCTGTAATCTATTGGTTAGGATTTTTTTTTTCAAGCTGTTGCCCTGGGTAGAGTGCGATGGCATCACAGCTCACAGTAACCTCCAAATTCTGGGCTTAAGCAATTCTTTTGCCTCAGCCTCCCAAGTAGCTGGGACTACAGGCACCTGCCACAATGCCCAATTATTTTTTGGTTGTAGTTGTCATTGTTGTTTGGCAAGCCCAGGCTGGATTTGAACCCCCCAGCTCTGGTGTATGTGGATGGTGCCTTAGCTGCTTGAGTTACAGGCACTGAGCCTATTGGGTAGGATTTTATTGAGAATTTTTGCAATTATATCTATTAGTGAAATTGGTCTGAAGTTCTCCTTTTTAGTTGGATATTTTCCTGTTTTTTGGTATCAGGGTGATGTTTGCTTTGTAAAATGTGTTGGGGAAGATTCCTTCCTTCTCAATTTTTTGGAAGAATTTTTGTAGTATGGGTATAAGCTCTTCTCTGAGGGTTTAAAAGAATTTTGGTGTGAAGCCGTCTGGACCAGGGCATTTTTTTGTTGGGAGATTTTTTTATTGTTTCTTCAATCTTAGTGCATGAAATTTGTTCAAGAGATCTATTTCTTCTTGGTTAAGTCTAGGTAGAGGGTGCGTTTCCAGGTATTGATTCACTTCCTCTACATTGTCAAATTTCTGGGCATAGAGTTTCCTGTAGTACTCAGAGATAATCTCTTGTATCTCTGTGGCATCTATTGTTATTATTGTTATTTCCCTTGTATCATTTCTGATTGAGGTTATTAAAGATTTTCCTTTTCTCTTTCTAGTTAATCTGGTTAAAGGTATATAGATTTTATTTATTTTTTCTTTTCTTTTCTTTTTTCTTTTTTTTTTTTGAGACAGAGCCTCAAGCTGTCACCCTGGTTAGAGTGCTGTGGCATCACAGCTCACAGCAACCTCCAATTCCTGGGCTCAAGCAAGTCTCCTGCCTCCGCCTCCCAAGTAGCTGGGACTACAGGTGCCCACCACAACGCCTGGCCATTTTTTGGTTGCAGCCACCATTGTTGTTTGGCGGGTCTGGGCTGTATTCGAACCTGCCAGCTCAGGTGTACGTGGCTGGTGCCTTAGCCCGTTCAGCCACAGTTGCTGAGTGATTTTATTTATTTTTTCAAAAAACAACTTTTTGTTTTGTTAATTTTCTGAATGATTATTTTGTTTTCAATTTCATTAATATCTAATTTAATTTTGGTTATTTCTTTTCTTCTGCTGGGTTTGGGATGAGATTGTTCTTCTTTTTATAATTCCATAAGATGGTTTGTGAATTTGTCAATGTGCTCTCTTTCTGTTTTTCAAATGTAGGCATCTAATGTGATAAAGTTATCTCTTAAGATTGCTTTTGCTGTATCCCACTGGTTTTGGTAACTTGTATCTTCATTATTGTTATGTTTGAAGAATTTAATAATTTCTTCTTTTATCTCTTCCTAAATCCAACTATCATTCAGCATAAGATTGTTCAGTTTCCTTGCCTTTGTCTGGAAATGAACATTTTTGTTGGAGTTGAGTTCTACCTTTATGGCCTTGTGGTCTGAGAAGATACAAAGTATAATTTATATTCTTTTAATTTTGCTGAGGTTTGATTTGTATCCTAAGATGTGGCCTATCTTGGAGTATGTTCCATGGGCGGATGGAAAAAATGTATACTCCTTAGCTTTGGGATCGGTGTGTTCTATATATGTCTATTAATCCCATTTGTTCTGGGGCCATCTTTAAGTCCTTTGTATCTTTGTGTAGTTTCTGTTTAGTTCTGTGTAGTATCTGTCCAGTTCTGTCAGAGGGGAGTTTAAGTTCCCTGACTATTATAGCATTGTGGGATATCATATTGTTCAGACCTCATCAAGGCCTGTTTCATAAACCTGGGAACATTTAAGTTGGGTGCATAAATATTTAAAATTGAAATGTCTTCTTGTTGTATTGCTCCCTTCACCAATACGAAGTGTCCATCTTTGTATTTCTTAACTTTAGTTGCTTTAAATTCATTTTTATCTGAGAATATGATTGCAACTTCTCCTTATTTCTCATTTCCATTTGCTTGAAATACTTTCCATCCCTTAATCCTGAGTCTTGAGTTGTCCTTCAAGGGTAGGTGTGTTTCTTGGAGACAGCATATGGATGTCTTGTGCTTTTTTATCTAGTCAGCCAGTCTGTGCCTCTTTTGACTTTATTTTACTTTTTAAATTTTATAAATTTAATTGCAAGAAAATGTAAATTCTAGTAATAATAAATCCAGAAACAACTCTAAAAAGAAATTTATGATGAATACACATTAATGAGTTAACATGGTTGATAAACAATTCTTACAAATCAAAAATCAGGAATACTGGTCTGAAGTTTGGGCTTACTGGGAGATGGCCTTTCATCTGAGAAAACAAAGGGGGTTTTGCAAATGAACGTTCATCTCCTGGGCAGACGTTCAGAGATCTAGTCTTCAGAGCAATCATTTCATCCTTTATAAAATTTATTCCAGAAATTGCTGAATCTTTTGCTATTTTATAAACTTGACATTGTCTCCTTAAAACTATTGACTTCTTAGTGCCTATCATTTATACTCTAGTATACTGACAACTACACAACAGATCAATTGGTGAAATGGGCAAAGGATAATTCCCAGTATTATATGAATCATCACCCACACTATGCCTTGGTCATAGTTCTTTGTATCTCAAGAAACTGTTTCAGAGAAAATAAAAATGGGAAACAGTTTTCCCCAGGACCTGTTTCTTTCTCTCTGAAATTTTATGCATTATGAAAGCATCTCACATTTGTTCTATTTGATTCTTTGTCCACAGAGAAAAAATCAGAAACTGCACCAAAAAAGCCATAAAATAAAAAAAAGAGTTTCTATCCACAAAATCTAGTATCTAGTTAATTTACAACGTGCTATTCTCCATTCATTATTTGCTAAAAATGTTACAACAGAGATGTCTCTAATAATGATAGCTATTTGACTGAGAGATATAATTAGTCCGATTTACAGACTAGAAAACTAAGGCTTCTTGTGCTTATGACATTCCCAAATATCTCATAGTTATTAACCTACAAACCTCAAATATTTACCCCAAACAATCTATATAATTGTCGCTACGCAGCAGTGTTAAAATGCACTTAACAATATTTGACAAATTGTTACACAACAGTGTACTGTCTGGTCCTTGAACATTCTGATCTTTTTCAGGCCAAAGATCTCTTTGACTTCTTTACAAAGCTTCTCATGGGCATCAATTTCTCATGGGCAGATTCTCAAGACACCACTGTCACCTTCCTCTGGCAGCTCAAGAAGGAAAAATGGTCGAAAGGGTCCAGAGAGGAAACAGGACTGTATATATAAATAAGGGTATCATTTCCAACATTGAAAAACTGGATTTCTTCCATCTCAATATCCAGGAAAATTCCCACACGCTCAAGTCCAGAGCTTGCAAGAATCCTACTTTCTGGGATGAAGTTGGCACAGATTGCCCCTGCCTTCATGCTAATGATCCAGAAGCCATGCTCAGAGGATAAATTGCTCTCCTTTCTGTCAACCGACTCCTTGTAGACACCCAGAGACCACTCCTTCACCTCTCCCACTTCCACCTCCCAGTAATGTCAGCCAGTGGAGAAGCTGGGTGTACCCAGGACACAGGCCAGGTGGAATCTCCTGGGATCTTCCATCATGTCCTGATGGTTCTTTGCACGCTGGACGCTCCTTAGAGCCTCAGAGCCTAAAAGAAGGGAGCTAGCATTGGCTGTATCCAGGTTCATATCTTCCCGGAACTGTTGGAGCTCACAGCTCACATGCAGTGTGTGCTCCAGGAGGGGCCCATGCTGCTTGAGGAGAAGGATCAGCATTCTCATTTGCAATTCTTCCTTGGGAGATTCCTCTATTGATTTTCAGCAGTGGCTGATGCCTGTAGTCCCAGCTACTCAGGAGGCTGAGGCAAGACGATCACTGAAGCCCAAGAGTTGGAGGTTGCTGTGAGCTATGACGCTAGGGCACTCTACTGAGGGTGACAAAGTGAAACTCAGTCTCAATAAATAAGTCTGGACTATGTTCCAGGATTGTTGCAGGCATGGGAAATATGAAGTGAGCGAGACAGACCCTGTTCCTGCCTCACCACAAGGACACATGGCAGAAAGGACCATCCAAGTATGGCATAGTGGGGAGAGATCAGACGAGGCTGCTTGAACCAAGACCAGGAGGATGAATCACCAGGTGAATCTTAGGGAAAAGGGTGGGGGTCAGGTATCAGACTCAGAGTGGGTAAAGAATATTCTGTATCTGGCTAACTAAAAGAGGAGGGCCAACACGGGAAAGAAAGTGAGAAATAAAAGGTAGACAAATCTGAGATGGGAGGGATTTGTCATTCCAGTTGAGAATTTGGACTGTGTTCTAAGGGCTACAGGAAGCCTCAGAAACTACCAAAACCTCCTAACATCTCTGCTCTACCCTTTCCCTTGAGTAATTCATGCTTCAAAGGGCAGCCAAGGTGATTTTCTTTCTTTCTTAGAGTCCTGTGATGTCACAGCTCACAGCAACCTCCAACTCCTGGGTTTAAGTGATTCTCTTGCCTCAACCTCCCAAGTAGCTGGGACTATAGGCACCCATCACAACACCCGGCTATTTTTTTTTTTGTTGCAGTTGTTGTTTAGCAGGCCTGGGCTGTGTTTGAACCCGCCAGCCTCGGTGTATGTGGCCGGTGCCCTACCCACTGAGCTATGGGCACCACACTAGCCAAGGTGATCTCGAAATGTAAATCATCAGTGTACAAAGTTATGATTTAATAAAAAACAATAAAAAATGTAAATCACATAGTGTTACTCTCTTGCTTGAAACCTTGTGGAGTCTTTCTTTTTTTCTTTCTTCTCTCTTCCTCCTTCTTCTTCTCCCTCTCTCTCTCTTTCTTTCTCCCTCCCTCCCTCCCTCCCTTTCTTCCTTCCCTCCTTTCAGACGGAGTCTCACTCTGTATCCCTGGCTAGAGTGTCATGGCATCACAGCTCACAGCAACCTCTAACTCCTGGGCTCAAGTGATTCTCTTGCCTCAGCCTCCTGAGTAGTTGGGACTACAACTGCCACCACCACGCCTAGCTAGTTTTTCTATTACAGGGTCTCTCTCTTGTTCAGGCTGGTCTCGAACTCCTGAGTTCAAGTGCTTCTGGAGTCTTTCTTTCCTCCAATGGATTAAAGTCCTGACTCCTTACTCATCTCATAAGAGCCATGTGACCTGCTCACACCACTTTGACCATGTTCCCTCTTTATGTGACTTCTTCAGTTTCTCTCAAATAGATGCTCTGCTGTCTCTGGACCTCCATCCTGCCAAGAACCCTCTTCTTTCCTCTCTACTTATATATCCTGGGCATTGCATCCTCTGGGAAGTCTTCCCTGGTGTCCCTTAAGTCTATATTCAGTACTCTGCCCATGAGCTCTTGTTAACACCCTGACTTCCTCTCACAGTGTCAAGTACGTAGGACTCCAGCAAGTGACTGATGCCACCACTCCATGAGCTCCAAGAACACATGAACTTCATTTATTTATTCATCTGTATACCTCCAACATGAAACACCTAATATAACCTTAGTCAGTATTTGTTGAATAAATAGGCAATGAAAAAAGAAAATAAGGGGTATATTTGATGTATTCTATGGTCACTTGTAGCTTTAAAAAAGAAAAAAAAGGGAAGTGCCTATGGCTCAGGAAGTAGGGCGCCGGCCCCATATACCAAGGGAGGCAGGTTCAAACCCGGCCTCGGCCAAACTACAACAACCACAACAACAAAAAAAATAGCCAGGCATTGTGGCAGCTGCCTGTGTTCCCGGCTACTTGGAAGGCTGAGGCAAGAGAATCACCTAAGCTCAGGAATTGGAAGTTGCTGTGGTGCCACGGCACTCTACCGAGGGCGACAAAATAAGACTGTCTCAAAAAACAACAACAACAACAACAACAACAACAAAAACAACTATGATTCTTTGTATGTCCTATTTGATGCAGGTAACTTAAGATCAGTTTAACAGTTTATATCTAAAAACATAGCAGAATGGTCCAGGGTAGTGGCTCCTAACATTTTGGGAGGCTAAGAATTCCACACTAGCTTGGACAACATATTGAGACCTCATCCCTACAAAAACTAAAAAAAAAAAAAAGAAGGAAGGAAGGAAGGAAGGAAAGAATGGGTGTGTGGGGTGGTATCATGTACCTGTAGCCCTAGCTACTTGGGAGGCTGAGGTAGGAGGTTTTCTAGAACCCAAGAGTGAGCTATATCCATAGCACTGCACTCCAGCCTAAAGATAGTGAGATCTTGTCTCTCTCTCTCTCTTTTTTAAAGTAGTAGGACTCAAATTTCTATATTTCCATTATTTAAATTCCTGTTCATGTTAAATTGCGGAAACTACTGTATTAGATTTTTCCTTTTTCACTCAGCTACCAGGTCCTTAAACTACCAAAAGAAAGACTAAGTCCATTTTCTCAGTTTTTCTTTACATACATTCTGTCTCATCCATTTTCTATACAAAGAATTTTTTCCCTCTCTCAGGAAATTACTTCTAGATTGGGTGGTTCCTTACATTATTCCCATTGTTTAGTTCAATATAGCAGTTCAACTTTTTTTTTTTTTTTTTTTGAGACAGAGTCTAACTATTTTGCCCTCGGTAGAGTGCTGTGACATCACAGCTCACAGCAACCTCCAACTCTTGGGCGATTCTCTTGTCTCAGTCTCCCAAGTAGCTGGGACTACAGATGCCTGCCATAATGCCTGGGTATTTTTGGTTGTAGTTGTCATTGTTGTTTAGCAGGCCCAGACCATATTCGAATCTGCCAGCTCTGGTGTATGTGGCTGGTACCTTAGCCACTGATCTACAGGTGCCAAACCAGTTCAACTCATTTATTTATTTTTATCTTTTTATTTTTTTAGAGACAGAGTCTCACTTTGTCGCTCTTGGTAGAGTGCCATGGGGTTGCAGCTCACAGCAACCTCCAGTTCTTGGGCTTAAGCGATTCTCTTGCCTCAGCCTCCCAAGTAGCTGGGATTACAGACGCCAGCCACAATCCCCAGCTATTTTTTTTGTTGCAGTTTGCCCAGGGCTGAGTTCAAACCTACCACCCTTGGTATAGGGGTTGGCGCCCTACTCACTGAGCCATAGGAGCTGCCCATCAACTCATTTATTGAGAGTTAATCCTGTGCCATGTTCAGTCTTGGGGATACATAAATGAGTAAGATACAGTCCTTTTACCTTGAGAAGCTTGTCTCATGGTGGAAAAGGACTCTTACACAACTTTGTTATTTATTTATTTATTTATGAGACAGAGTCTTGCTCTTTCACCCAGTCTGGAGTATGGTGGTATGATCAAAGCTCACTGTAGCCTCAAATTCCTGGGATGCAGTAATCCTCGGCCTCCTGAGTAGCTGGGACACTACAGGTGCATTTTCTTATTTTTTGAAGAGATGGGGATAGGTGGGTGTGTCTTGCTATGTTGCCCAGGCTCTTCTCAAACTCCTGGCCTCAAGCAATGCTCCACCTTGGTTGCTCAAAGTGCTTGGATTATGGGTGTGAACCACTAAACCTGGCCCCAGATAACTTTCAAATGAGTCACTTTCTCCTGTATTTCTGATTTGGCACATGCTACATTCAATGCAATCTAATTCAATAAATCTTTATTTGCTGGTAAATGATGCACAGTTTGTAAGTGATTCAAGGGTAAGAGATTGCCCTTGCCCTCAAAAAGCTTATGGTCTATGAGGTAACTAAATGATGAGTATAGTTTGATATAATGAGGTCAGAGTGAGAGAGCTTTCTGGATCAGAGTGACCCAGAAACAGAGTCTTACTTAACAGAGTAAGAACCCACATCCAGTGCAGAGAGGAGGAGGAGGACAAAATCTAGAGCTAGAAGAACAAAATCTTTTCAGAGAAGTGCCATTTGAAATGGGCCTGTGGTTCTGATAGAATTGATGTGTATATGCATACCAAAATAATAGTAATGAGGATGAAGTTAGGTAGGAATAGCTGATGTTCTTTGAGGCTTACCAAGTGCAGACACTAAACATTTTACGTGTATTAACTCATTTAGTGCTATGAGATCTGTGTTATCATCCTCACTTTTCAGACAAGGAAATTGAGTTACAGAGGCACGAGGCCGCACAATTAGTGCTGACAAGATAGTGATTTGTATGCTTGCTAGCTGGTTCCCCTGCATCCACTCTCAATCAGCATATTACTCCTTACATCTACAGATACTATTTTCTCTTTTCAGAAATTAAATAAATATATTTCTATATGCAATATGAAAATAAGAAAAAAGGAAATTAAAGAAGGAAAACAAAAATAGCACATAATTTTATAGTCCAGATAATCTTTGGTGGTGTACATATATTTTAATATATACAACCAAGGTTGGAAAATGCAAATGGTACCTAAATACAAAGTAAATAAAGTATAAAATGAAAAGTGAACATTTTCTTCCTTGTTTTCTCCTTATATCACTTCAATTTATACAAACAGTAAAGATAATGCAGACTGTTAAGTCTCTCACTTTTTTTCTTACTTTTCTTGGTGATCTTTATTTCTCCTTCTTTGTTTTTTTTTTTTTTTGAGACAGAGCCTCAAGCTGTCACCCTGGGTAGAGTGCTGTGGCATCATAGTTCACAGCAACCTCCAATCCCTGGGCTCAAGCGAGTCTCCTGCCTCCGCCTCCCAAGTAGCTGGGACTATAGGCGCCCGCCACAATACCTGGCCATTTTTTTTTTTTTTTTTTTGGTTGCAGCCATCATTGTTGTTTGACGGGCTGGGCTGGATTCAAACCCACCAGCTCAGGTGTACGTGGCTGGCACCTTAGCCTGTTGAGCCACAAGGGCCGAGCCCTATTTCTCATTTCTTTTTTAATGGTTGCAGCGTACTCTACGGCATGGATGTGCCATAATCTGCCCTTAAACAACCCCCTATTTATGAACTTTTGGACTTTTTCCCCTATTACAAATCATACTGTTACATAAAGGTGAGGATTATATCTGTTCCCATTGACTGCATCTGTGGTACCCATTTCCCCAGGTTCCTGCAGAGACAATGTGTTTAACATCCTTTTGATCTTTCCCAGTCTGGTACCTGCAAAATTGCATTTCCTTGTGGTTTTAATTTTTCTTTTTCTTTTCTTTTTTTGAAACAAAGTCTTACTGTATCACCCTCTGTAGAGTGCTATAATGTTACAGCTCACAGCAGCCTCAAACTCTTGGGCTCAAGCTATTCTCTTGAGAATCTGCATCCATTAAACATTAACTCCTTTAGTGTTAGGAGCCTTGGTGTCCCGAGTAGCTGGAATATAGGAGCCTGCCACAATGCCTAGCTGTTTTCTGTTGCAGTTGTCATTGTTGTTTAGCAGGCCTGGGCTGGGTTTGAACCTGCCAGCCTCAGTGTATATGGCTGGTGCTATAACCACTGTGCTACGGGAGCCGAGTCAACTTTGTATTTCTCTTATGAGTTGAACTGTTTTAATATTTTTTTTTGCCATGCCTTTCCTTTTATAGAGGCTATTTATTTGCACCCTTTGGCTTGTTTTTTTCAATTGGGTTGTTAGAATTTTTTTTTTTTTTTTTTTTGAGACAGAGTCTCACTTTGTCACCCTTGGTAGAGTGCTGTGGCATCATAGCTCATAGCAACCTCCAACTCTTACGCTCAAGAGATTTTCTTGCCTCAGCCTCCTGAGTAGCTGGGGGAGGCTGTACAGGCACCTGCCACAAAGCCTGGCTATTTTGAGAGATGAGGTCTTGCTCTGGCTCAGGCTGGTCTTTAACCTGTGAGCTCAGGCTATCTAACCACCTCGGTCTCCCAGAGTGCTGGGATTACAGGCATGAGCCATCATGCCTGGCCTGTTAGAATTATTCTTGTTGATTTGTAGAAATTCTTTGCAAATAATTTAGGAAATTAGACCTTTGTCATACACATTGCAGATGTGTCCTCTCAGGTGAGTGTTTTCCAACCTTTTATCTCATGGCACACTTAAATTGTTAATGAAAGAGTGAAACAGAATATACTTGCTGTGTTTTTAATTTCTTTACAAAGTAATTTAACTAATGAGGTTGTTTAAAAATTTTCATGGCACACATAAGGTCCTCTCACGGCATACCAGTGTGCTGTAACTCATCTGTTGAAAATCACTGTTCTAGGCTTTTATGGTCTTTTTATTTTGTAATGGTGCTTAAAAAAAAAAATACACAAAAATTATTTCCATTAGCCTAAGTGAAATAAGCCAGACACCAAAGAACAAGCACTCTATAAGCACACTTACACGAGCTCCCTGAGAGGAGGGAGGACAGCAGAAGTTACCAGAGGCTGTGGGGAGGGGAAGGGAGAGTCAGTGTTTAATGGGTGCAGAGTCTCAGTTTGGGTGGATGAAAGAGCTCTGGAGATGGATAGTGATGGTTGCAAAACAACGTGAAGGTACTTCATGCTGTCACATGGGACACTTACAAACGGTTAAGATGGTAAATTTTGTTATGTTTATTGTAGCACAATAAAAAATTAGGCCTTCCAAGGATCCCAGGGTTTGCATCTGGTTTAAAAACTTTCCATCCATACCTCCAATTATACAGAGTTCCCTTTATTCTTCTAGAATTGTTAACATGGAGTTGGCAGAAGGTGCAACTCTAAGATGAAAATGTTTGAGGCTTCTGCAGCAGCTGGGGAGGGGGTGAAGCCCTGAAAAAGGTGATGAAGCAGAAGAAATAGGTTCTTCTGGCCAGAATGATAGGGTGACAGGATTTAGATTTGCCCTGGATATCCACTTGATGCATGCTAGGTACCTGAATGTTTGTTGAATGGGCGAGGAGCAAGGAGAAACAGACAACACAGATATTTCTAACCAGATAGCATGAACAATAGTGATAAAAATACTAATTCTTTTTCATTTTTTTTGAGACAAGGTCTCACTCTGTTGCTCAGGCTAGAGTTCAGTGACTTCACCAAGCTTACTGCAATCTCCAAGTCTTGTCCTCAAGGGATCCACCTACCTTAGCCTCCCAAGTACCTGGGACTGTAGGTGTCCACCACCAAAACTGGATAATTTTTTTTAATATATTTTTTTGCAGAGAAGGGGAGTCTCACTTTTCTCAGGCTGGTTTTGAACTCCTGGCTTCAAGCCTAAACTTCCCACAGTGCTAGGATTACAAGGGTGAGCCACCACACCTGGCCAACATTAGTTAATTCTAATATTTACTGAAGGAGGAAGATCAGGTGGGTGGAATACGGTGTATTCCATTTAGAATGTGCCAATATTTTTGGGTACAGGTTGTCCATCTGGGAGAGTTCCAGGAGGTAATCAAAAGGCAGGTCTGCTGGCATCCGTAGCTCAGTGGGTAGGGTGCCAGCCACATACACCAAAGGTGGCGAGTTCATACCTGGCCTGGGCCAGCTAAAGTAATGACAAAGACAACAACAAAAAATAGCTGCGTGCTGTGGCGGGCATATGTAGTCTCAGCTACTTGGGAGGCTGAGATAAGAGACTAGCTTAAGCCCAAGATTTGGAGGTTGCTGTGAGCTGTGATGCCATGACACTCTACCAAGGGTGACAGCTAGAGACTCTGTCTCAAAAAAAAGAAAAAAAAAAAGGCAAGTCTGATGTAGGAAAGAGTTAAGGGGGATAAATTTTGTTTAGAACTCAGCTGGTCTAGATAGTTATTGAACCTATGGGATTGTGTGGAAGCAGTAATGGCTAGAATCTTAAAGAATTTCAATCTTAGTCTAAGCAGGATGAAGAAATAATATAGCCATCTGTACAGGAGATAGCACTTGATATGGGCCTGAAGGAAGAGGTGTGACAATGGTAGACTGGAGGTGGGATACTAAGATAGTGAAGGAAGTTTTCCAAGCAGAAAGAACATGAAAAAACAGGTGGCAGGGAAGCACACCACCAGAAAAGCCATTCAGTAAGGAGACGTTCACAGCATTTGCTGCAATGGGGAAGAGGAAGGAGGGAGAGGGTAAGAGTAGGGAATGAGGAGGGGATTGGTGTGCTCCCACTTAGGGGCACAATCGAAGGGCTCACAGCAAACCTCCTGGGTACGGGACACAACTACAACAGGAGCTTACTTAACAAATGCAAATGTTATAACCTAATTATACCTTCATATTAATCTGAAAGAAAAACATAATAAATTAAAAAAAAAACAAACATGTCACAGAAGAACTGGAACGGGCCAGCCAACACTGTCACTGTGAAAGAGGAAATGGAGACCAAGGAAAGGCCATTTCTTCCAGGGTTACTGTGTCTATTGATTGACATTTGGTTGCTTGGGTATGAAGAGTCTTATAGCCTTTGATCTACTTTGTGTAAGCTCCAGCCAGAGATATCCGATGACTTTGCAGTGTCTCAGTTTTCTCAACAGTCAGTGGCCACCCTACCTAGATTTAGATTATGGTGCTCGACTTTCTCTGTTGTGTGTGTCACCTTCGTGTTATGTCCATATCAGGTGGTTTTCAGGTCACTTTCTTCATTACTTTTTTTTTTTTTTTAAATGAGAAATTGGATGAGATGTTTCTATGGAAAAGAGATAATGGCAGTAATGTTATTGTCACATGGCTTGAATATCACACTGCAAACATATCTGTCCTAAGAGGGTGGCATCAAAACAGCTTAAGCTAAGTCTGAGTTCTGCTTTCCCCAAAGACACTTCACCCAGATTCAGATTCTCAATTTGGTTGATATTGAGAAGACATATAGAGTTAACAAAATGACAAACAATCTTTTTTTTTTTTTTGTAGAGACAGAGTCTCACTTTATCGCCCTGGGTAGAGTGCCATGGCGTCACACTGCTCATAGCAACCTCCAGCTCTTGGGCTTAAGCAATTCTCTTGCCTCAGCCTTCCTAGTAGCTGGGACTACAGGTGCCCGCCACAGCGCCCGGCTATTTTTTTGTTTTGCAGTTCGGCCGAGGCCGGGCTTGAACTCGCCACCTTCAGTATGTGGGGCCAGCGCCCTACTCGCTGAGCCACAGGAGCTGCCCAAAATGACAAACAATCTTTAAAAAAGTTTCAGAGTCTGGGTACAGTGGTTCACACCTTGTAATCTTAGCCCTCTTTGAGAGGCTGAGGTGGGAGTTATCACTGAGGTCAGGAGTTTAAAGCCAGCCTGGGCATCGCAAGACCTCATCTTTACAAGGAGAAAAAAATAAATTAAGTCGGCATGATGGCAGGTGGCTGTAGTCCCAGTTACTCAGGAGTCCCAGTTAAGCAGGATCGCTGGAGCCCAGGAGTTGGAGGCTGCAGTGAGCTATGACGACACTACTGCCCTCCAGCCTGGGCAAGAGAACAAGACACAGACTTGAAAGAAAAAAAAAAAAAAGTTCTGTTTTTCATCCATCAGACTGGCAAAGATCTAGAAAGTCTGAGAACTGTTGGGGCAAGCGTATGGGGAAGCAGATGCTCTCTGCACTGGTGGTGGAGGAGTTAATTGCTACAACCTCTTTGCAAGGTACCTAACAATATTTACCAAAAGTACTTGTCCTCTGATGCAGCAATTCTGGATAAGATAATTCACTGCAGCATATCTTTAGGAGCAAAAGATGGCAACAACCTAAAATGTTCATCAGTAGAAACTGGTTAAGCAATTATGGCACATCTTCACCACGAATACATTAGCTATTCATGCCTGTTTATGCATAACGTGGCTCCGGAACTACATGCTAGACTCTGGTAACAATGGTGGCCTCTGGGAGGAGACTGGGCTGGGGGGACCAGAGGGAGGGACTTTTCCCTTACCTGTTTACCTTATGAATGTATTACTTATCTCTACCTCCCCCCAAAATGAAGCAAAAAAAAAAAAGTTTTCTGGTGGTAGAGAGAGCATCAATAGTTTTTAACACACAAGGAAATTTGAGAGAAATGTTAACTCCAGAATCATCGCAGCATTGTGGGGATCATTAAGAGTTGAAGGTCTGTCTGGCTGCAGGGCTCACATCTGTAATCCCAGAACTCTGGGATGCTGAGGCAGGGGGATTGCCTTAGTCCAGGAGTGAGACAAGCCTGAACAACAGTAAGACCCTGTCGCTACTAAAAATAGAAAAACTAGCCAGGCACAGTGGCACATGCCTGCAGCCCCAGCTGAAGTTGAAGGGCATACGATCTTTCCCACCCACCTTTTCTCTCCATAAGGAAATAAAAGGGTGGGAGGGAAGGGCAGGAGCCAGATTGCACAGAGGAGCCATGAAGCCAGAAGCATATGGGAGCGCCATGTGACTGCGGCCTGTCTGCAGTGAACAGTCTGCCCTGACAGGGACATAGCTTTGGTGGCGATGGTGTTTTTTGCTGGAGGTCACAGTGTGACATCTCATCTTGTCAGTCTAGTCAGTGGTTGCCTATTTGATACTTCAGGTAGAGGGAAAAGCCAGGAAAATCTGGTCCAAACATCCCACCTAAGGGCTACAAGATTTGCTACCCATTATATAAAGTGCTTATGCTCAGTGCTAAACAGGCAGATTCAGAAGGGCAAGCAGATGCCAGGGAATGATATTTCTGAGGAGATGAAGGTGAACTATGACTCAAAGAAGGAAAAGCCAAGCTTCAACCCAGAGAGACTGTATTTTCCTTATAGTCTTTCTCCCCTCTAACAGGGCCAAAACTTCAATCTGCTGCACATCAGTACGCACTGTTTGCTTTACTATTAAAACACCTAGTTCAGATGGAAATCCACAAGGTTTCTAAGCATCAAAGACACTGACCTTAGATTTCAAATTCTTCCAATTTTCCAATTCAGCATTAAAGGTGAGATGAGCAGGCTGAGCTCTGGCTAGTGGGAGGCTCAGAGCTACAGAGGACAAACAGAATGGTAACTCAAACAGGTAGAGTCTAGTTGTTCAGTCCTAGGATCCCACTGCCACTCCTCTCCCAGATCCTTAATGGGAGGGTCACTTAAATGGGAGTCATGTTCCCACTAACTCTGCAGCAGGGACACTCATGATAGCCAGCTCTGTGCCTGTGAGCAACTCCCTGCTCCCTTTTGGATTGTTTTCCTTTCTCTCCCCTCTGCAAGAATGTGCAGGGACCTTCCTGCCTGTGCATCAACCCCCCACACTTGATTGCACATGTGAACCCATGGCTTTCGGATCCCAGCACCTGAAAACTCTTTTATTCTCACTATCTTGGAAAGACTCCTGTTGACTGCTTGTGCTTGGGAGAGGAGACACCTGGAAATAGTTTTACTCCACAGGTAGCAATTGCCTCAAAGCCATCCCTGAATTTTGGGGAGGGAGGGAAGGGAAAAGAGGCAATCCTTTGGTGTTGCTCAATACTTCTTTGTAGATTCCTCTGATTAGAATGAGCTAGTACAGCATGCCTACGTGGAGGGGACTGTGTACAAACAGGATGACCCGGGGCAAGAACCAAAACGCGGAGAAGGTTTCCAGAGCGGCAGGAGTCTAAAGTAAAGTGCATCTTTACAGTGGAGGAGTCTCATTTGTTCAGAAATGCTTGGGTGTAAACATCAGTGCACAGGAGCACACACACGTGTGTGCACACACACTTACTCCTCTGAGGTAGAAGGAACTGGCCATCTCCAGACAAACACACACATTCCACAGTTTTACAGAAACATGGCACTTGCGTGAAAGGTCCTGTCTTTGCCTGAGAAGGCAAGTAGGGTCCAATCCAGATCTTTCTGATCTGGTGCAGAGCCAGAGAAGTCCCACTCCACACGAGGAAAGAGGCTGAGGGTACCACTGTCACTGTTGTTGCCATAGTTCTCCCTGGTCCCGAGGCCCAGGGTCACTTCCTGGAGCCTGAGCTGTGGGCACTTCGGGCGTGGTTTGTCAGAAGCCACTGGGCACAGATGTCTTGCACTACAGCATCCCCACTGCTCTTGGCAACCTGCTGCACCTGTTGGACAAGGGCTGTGGCCCGTGAGTGTTCTTGCTTCACGGCAATCAGGTAGGCAGAACGTAGTTTGCAACAAGTCAGGTAGGCCCGAACCTGGCAGTCAGGTGGAAGACAGTGGACAGAGAACCATCATCACAGGTGAATCAAATATACAGAGGCGCATAACAAAGCTCAGGCAGGCAGACTGCCAAATTAGTAACTTGCTTTTTATGATAGTACAACAACTCTTTAAATATTCTGGACATAAGGTATTGCTTTGTGTTTTTTCACAGTATAAAAAGTTATTACTAACAAGCTAAGAATTTAGCTTACGCCTCACGCTCTCTAGCTTCCTCCTGGCTTCAGAGCCAGCACTGCCACTGCCTGCAAGTTGTGACTTTATAGTTCTCTGGATGATTGATTGATGTCTGTCTCTTTGACTAGACTTTGAGTTTTGTGAGGACAGAATGGTGTCTGCTGTCTGTACACCTTATACTCCTGGTGCCTACCACAGGGCCTGGCATGTAGCAGACATGCAATAGATGTGCACCACATGAATGAATGAATGAACCCTCACACCTCCCATCTAAGATACACACATAGATTCCCCTTCTCTATTTTTCTGTTTTCAACTAGTTGAATTTATATTTTTTTAAACAGGAAATTTGGAAAGGAAAACAATTAAACACAATTACAAAAGATCTAATTAGGACCTAACCTCAATTAGACCTGATTTGACTTCTCTTGTTTGGATCAGAAGCAGCTCAAGTTTCAGGGTACGGGCACCTGTGTATGTACTCTTTCTAGGCTCCCCATCTCATAACTCCTTGGCTTGGGGAAGACAGAAGTCTTTCCTTCTCAGGCCCTGCTTTCACCGGTGTTATCCAGCGCTGTGATAACCCTGTTATCCAGTGTTCTGGGCGGTTGTCCAGCAAGGCCCTCATGAACTGCCACAGAACTCCTACCAGCAGCTGGTAGGAGTGTTTCTGATACAATGATCTCTCCTGATTAGTGGAGGGGACTCTTTTGCTTCACTTATTAAGGCTGTACTTTCTCTTTGTTTTGGTCACTAAAGTCTTTCTTTCCTGTATAAACTCAATTATGGGTAATTTCCTGCAGCTAGGTGTGTGGGGTCACTGAAGTGACCAGCTCCTGCTGCTTTGGTGTGTGCTTGCTGCCCTAGGATGCCAGTGCTCCCCAGGCTTTCAGCTCCACTTAGCATCAACATATGCTCAACACATATCACGAGCTGGAAGGCAAAATTCCTATCAAGGGAAGAAGGACATTTTGCCAGGGACATTTGGAATATAAGCTGAATGAAAGTGGTTTTGGGCAAGACCTCGTGACCTAAGATCACTTAATGCATTAGTGCTTCGAGGAAAAGTAATAAGGCCTGTCTAGATTTTAGTACATGTCTTTCCAGGGATCGAGCCTCTGACCTGCTCAGTGAGAGGCTCAGTCAAGGCAAAAAGAACCATAGTCTGGGAATCAGGGGGTCTGGATGTCTGTCCTAGCTACTGCATTCTCATTCTGATTCTAGGAGAGTAGTTCTCCACATTACGGAATGTTAGGATTTCATCATTTCCAAGGATCTCAGGATGTTGCAAAAATAAATGAAGAAATGTTTTGAATGTTTTCTCCTTATCCCCATGACTTAAAAATGCGCAGTATATTCAGCCCATGGATCAGCAACATTGCTCTGGGAAATATGTAAGAAGTTGTTTGCCTGACATTAGTTTTTATTATGAAGGACTCAGTTGCCAGGTCATTCCTCTCCTTATGGGCAGGACAGTTCAGACTGGCTTGGGTTTTGTGTGCCTCTCTTGGACTAGTGGCCTTTCTGCAGATCCAGACTGATTCAGTAGTTAGCCACAAATAGGGACAGCTGAGAATACTTTTATTCTGGCTGGAACTAATTTCTAAAAGAGAGACGAGCGCTTCAAAAACAGGAATAATGAGACACTAGTGGACATTATTGCTCAGTACGTTGGCTGGAGCTTTTCCTCATTATAACCTTTTCCCTTCAGGATAAAAGAAAAATTCTTGCTTACTTTAGGAACCTCATCCAGTCAACCTAAGGATGGAAGCAAGGGATTTCCTAGGGCTCTGTGAGAGAAGTATACCATGGAGATTTGAGAGCAGCATAGGACACATGTGTCTTGGGAAAGACAAAGAGTTGATGATCACCTGTTCCCTACCAAGTTCCAGCAAAGAAGCTGAGATATAAGGATGTACGGAACTGTTTGGGGAAACGAAGGATAACGGTGACAAGCCAAGTGTGAGGTTCTGTTCATTGGCACTCCCAGGGTTTGGAGACAATTCTGCTCACCTTATTGTCATCATTGTGTATTGCCTGGATCAGGCCCTCCAGTTCCTGAGCAGAACAGAAACACAGCAGTTGTGTGAGAGAGAGAAGAGTGTTGCAGTCTGGGAGCTGGGGCCCAACCCAGTCTCAGCCCAGGATGGGGATGACTACTTGACTTTTTCTTCTTTAAGAAATGGGGTCTTGCTATATTGCCCAGGCTGGAGTGCAGTGGCTATTCACAGGCACAATCCTACTACTGACCAGCATAGGAATTTTGACATGCCGCATTTTTGGCCTGGGCTGGCTTGCTCCTCCTTAGGCAGTCTGATACTGCCCTGCTCCCACGAGGTTCCCATATCAATGCTGAACCTAGTGCAGACACTCAATTGGCATAGCCCACTATAACCCAGAACTCCTGGGCTCAAATGATCCTCCTGCCTCAGCCTCTTGAGTAGCTGAGACTATAGGCATGCACCACTGACTCTTTAAAAATTCAACTCCTGCTATAAGAGCAAGAAGGGAACTCTCACAACACTATGCTTAGTAATTTAGGAAGAAGCAACAGCTCCTAAGAGGCCTGCTTATTCTTAGCTTTCACAATTGGGTAGATTCTGTACACTCACAAGGAACCCACAGAGGCAATGTGCTTCAAAGGCCACCTGCTGGCCCACCCTGGCCTCCTCTAGAATTGCAGGGAGAAGCTCAACTCTGTTGGTCCACAGACACTTCCATGTGCACACAATATTAGACAATGAGAGGCTGAGGGACACCTTCTGGAGGCAAAGGTGATCACTATCAATTTTCTTTACAGGGAAGGTTGATTAGAGTGAGGCCATTATTGCAGAAGGGTCAGAAAGATAAAAGGGTCTTGTAGAGGTCCAAGCACATTGTGTGCAACAGAAAAATAAAGAGGAGGATGTGATGACCTGAAATAGATAGACAAGCCAAGAGGTGTGGATGGGAGTGCACCTGGGCTGGGATTCTCCTGAACGTTTCCAGGCAGTCGAGGAGAATGGTATCCCCATCACTTTTAGCAGCCATGCCCGACTCATTGACACACTTGAGCAGCTGTCGGATCTCACTGTATTTCTCCTTTTCCACCAACTGCCGGGCAGCTCTGCAGTAGGTTGTGGCAGCATCCAGCTGGAAGTCCTAGAATGGGGTGTGGGATGACGGGCTTAGGGGACAGCAATGGTGGAAGGGAAGTGACATTTGAAAAGCTCCCACTGGCTCAGCGCCTGTGGCTCAATGGGCTAAGGCACCATCCACGTACACCTGAGCTGGTGGGTACGAATCCAGCCCAGGCCCTGCCAAACAACAATGACGGCTGCCACCAAGAAATGGCTGGGCTTTGTGGCGGGTGCCTGTAGTTCCAGCTACTTGGGAGGCGAAGGCAGGAGACTCACTTGAGCCCTGGAATTGGAGGTTGCTGTGAGCTGTGATGCCACAGCACTCTACCCAAGGTGACAGCTTGAGGCTCTGTCTCAAAAAAGCTCCCACTATGCTCAGTACAGATAAGCCATATGGATTGTAGTCACAATAGAAAACACTAACATAACAAATACAAAACAAACAAAAGTTACTTTTTGGGGTTAGGGCAGACATTTAGGAAGCATCCATAAAGATCCTCTTAATAAAAAAGAGAGAAAAAAAGAAAAAAATTGTTTTAATATTTAAAAATGGAATACATCTCACTTGCTGCTGTAGTACTTTCTGAAAAATTTTTTTCAATTTCTTAAGACTGGTTGATTTTCTCTCTAATGAGTCATGCTTCTCCAAGGGAACAGGTGTGGGAGGCTGGTATTTT
Source organism: Arctocebus calabarensis (assembly GCA_963573935.1). Lineage (NCBI taxonomy): Eukaryota > Metazoa > Chordata > Mammalia > Primates > Lorisidae > Arctocebus > Arctocebus calabarensis. The sequence goes on from CAUYON010031738.1 coordinate 22,124, forward strand.
CTGCCCCAGACACCTGGTGCTCTGTTAAGAGATGCCTAAGTATTCAGAAATAGAGCAATCCAGCAAAAGATTGATTTGCTAGATAAACATCTTAAACCAGGTCTAGGATAACCTTTATGCCACAGGGTCTGGGTGGAGCTGCCCCACTGCCTGCCCACCAGGGGTATCTGTGTGGGAAGAGCTTTGTTCAACACTCAGAATTGGTGGGAAGACAGACACCTGACTGATCACTTATGGAGCCATCGATCCTTAAGACATGCACAACGTATGGGGTGTCCTTTCTGCCCTGAACAGTGGTGGTCCTCAGTTGGCTGCTGGAGCATCTGCATGAAACTATGTGGTGGTGTTGGTGGGGGACCTGGAGAGACTCCTCATGGTTTCAGTCCCCTCCCCCAACCCTATGCTAATGCCACAGCTGCATCTGTGTTCTTTCATCACAAGCAACAGAAAAGGTACCTCTAGAGCCAGCTCCTGTCCCCACAGAGGGTGTGGGGAGTGTGGTACGGCCACACTCTTGTATGAGGACAAGCAGTGGTTCTGCAGGGAAACAGCTAATGGGAACTGTGCTGTACCTAGCTTCAGGTATTTATTGGAAAGGCTTTTGATGAATTAGTCATTGGTTATTCAACTTTTAGCAAAGTGGCCAAGAATCTTGAATTTGATCCAGTTCTATAATAGTCACCTCCTTGATTTCAGCCCTGGTACATGTAAATCTACTTTACTTGGGATAGAAATTTTCTAAAGAATAATCTCTTATGTAACTGTGGTCAGGTGCTGATTGCCCTTGGTATAATCTGGAGATTATAGTTCTGCAAGCCATACCTGCAGAACCCGGAATGCAATTCCAAAACCATCTTCTACATTTTTCCCTCCCAGCATAACCTGAAAAGGAGAGGAAAACATGATTAAAGAAGCAATAATTACTAGAGTATCCCCTCAATCAAGAATGAGGGCCCCAATTTATTCAATTATTCAACAAATATTTGTTGAGACCCTACTAAGTGCTAGGTACTAGGGATGTGAGAGTGATCAAAATGGACTTGGTCCCCAGCCTTCCGTGGCTCACATTCTAGCGAGGAGGCAGCCATCAAACACCTGAAATAATAACTAGACAATTACAATTGTGACAAGTGTTCTGAAAGATGAGAACAATTTGCCAGGGGTCTGAAACACTGCACGTACCTTGCAGGCAACATCCATTTTCATGTGGTTATTTCCAAACAGGGTTGGCAGAGGCAAAGTGGTAATCTGAGAGGTCCCAGCACTTTCGCACCGATGTAAGAATCTGGTCACTTCCATCTGCAGCTGAAGTGTGTTCATGTGCCTATGGTGACAGGACACAGACAAATCCAGCCTCATGAGGGGCCTCAGGAGTGAGGTGACTAGGAAGTCAGAATAAGATGACAATGGGAAAGGCAAAAGAAATGATGCAGAGGGAAAAGAGGGTCCAAATACCCTCTGAGCAGTTATGCAAAGCCCAAAATGAGTGGGCTATGAATAGTTATGGTGCACCCTGGAACTGGATCCAGTCCAGTCACTGAACCAATTAGTGTTTACTGAGCACCTATGTGCCAGGTACATCAACAGAGGCCAGGAGAGACATGAGCTGCCCTTTCTGAGTTTATGGGCTAGAGGAGAAATGTATAGCACAGATAAATAAAACATGGAGTGATTAAGTCTGTGGAGGCCATACATGGTAGTGGTGGAGCACTGTTAGACATGTGGACTGCGCAGAGGGATTGGTATGCATAAAAGCTGAGGGGAAGCAAGTACTTGGTGTGCTGAGGAACACTCTCAGGGAGGCCAGTGACTGGCACTTAGCTAGGAAGAAAAGAGCAGCAAGAGGTAAAATGTGACACTGGAAGGGGTCACAACATGCAGGGCCTTTTTTGCCTGTTGTAAGGAGTTTGGAGTTTAGTCTGATGGTAGCCTGTGATCTTAATCCTCCCTCCATTCCCATTTTCCCCCGTAAGCTCCTCTGCAAGCTTTCCGGGGATGATTCCTTTTAGATTTGTTTTTTCAAGGTTTAGGAATTGGACAGGAACAGCTTTATCAGCAAGAGATACTCAGTTCCAGCCTTCCTGCCCTGCACAAAGGGTCCCCGAGCCTTGAGCTACCTTGATACATCAGCTGCTGTCATCTTCTTTCGGAAGAAGGTGGTTTTCTTCCTTCCAGAGCTGCGGGATGTTTCTTGGAGGTAGATCTTCAGGTGGTCCTTGGCTTTAAGCAGCCACGAGAGCTTTTCTCCCAGTTCTGTATATGATTTTGCTTTGTGACTGAAGAAACGAATGCATGTCATGGCAGCCCGGACTTGGTCCTGGAAGCGGAAAATGAACGCTCAGGTCAAAGGAGATGGGGGAATGTTGGATGTGAAGATGGCGCTAATCTGATTTCCACTGGCACAGCCTGGCTTGCCAGCACCAGGCCCATCACTAGCTGAACTGCTATTTTGTGTCCATCATTCCAAGGCCCAAGAGGTTGTGCATGGACTAGTGGAGTTCTTGGGTAGGGCATCATTCCACCATGGAAGAGATCTACAAAAACCACTTTTGACTCTCCCATCAAATTGGCTTCACTCTTACTCTGGCATCGAATAATTCAGTTTCTCTGTAATTTAGTATTGGCAATCCTCAGACAGATTGGGAGGAATGTATTCCTTCTCCTCTCAGACATTTTCTCTAAAAACACTTGCTTTGTTATCATTCGTTACAAAGTCCACATTCATGCCTCATTCTTATCTTGAAACTACCACATACTTCTTTTTCTTTTCTTTTTTCCTCATACTTCTTTTTCTACCTAACATCCATTGCACTCATTGCATCCATTACTGATGAGATTAAAGTTTGCCTCTCAATTTAGGTTGGAAATTCTAATATTACTTAACAGCACTAGACGGCAACATGGATTTGCTCTAGGGTCAAACAGCAAGGCCAGGGACCAAAGGACAGTCATGTTCCCATCTTGCACAGACTCCCTTGCAGGGCAAAGCATCAGCGGCAGAGGTACAAGGCAGGAAAGGGCTGCCATTACCTTCATAAACTGCTGTAGCTCGTACAGAATATGGTAGTAGTTTTTCTTCTGTAAATGTTGGCAGGCAGCAATCAAGTACTTTCCCCAGCTCTCCAGGGTTGAATCAATAGATTCCAGTAAGTTTTCCAAATCGTGTAGCTTCCCACTTTTATAGCTTGGCTGGAAAATGCCTTCTATGAAGATTTCTGGAGGACTCTCCTGGAGCAGGGCAGGGTGAGAAGTCACACGTCACGAGCCTGGGTTCTGGCTCTGTCTGGGACCCACTCTGAATCTCCTTCCGTTCAGACCTTCCGCATCCTCCCACAGTAGTGCTTCTGAACCCTGCGTATCACAGACGCCTTTGGGAATCTCACTCTGGTGACCGCTGCACCTCTTTCCTTCCTTTTACAGAAAAGCTCCTTGACAGTGTCTTCTATACTCACTGTCTCCTATTTCCTGTGATATTTTGTCTCTTGAATACACTCTAACTTCTGAACTTACAATACCATTGAAACTACCCCTTATGTCACCAATGACCACTAAACTTTTAAATCCAACAGTTAATTCTTGGTCCTCATTAGCAGCTTTTTTTTTTTTTTTGAGACAAAGTCTCTGTTAGTCTCAGTCTCATCTCGACCTAGATGCCAGGCTGGAGTGCAGTGACATCAGCCTAGCTTACAGCAGACTCAGGCTCCTGAGCTCAAGTGACCCTCCTGCCTTAGCCTCCTGAGTAGTGGGGACTATAGGCACACACCACAATGCCTGGCTAGTTTTTCTTTTTTTAGTAGGGATGGGATGCCTGCCTTCAGCACCTTTTGATATAGATGATAGCTTCTTTCTCCTTGAAAGACCACTTTTTGATTTTTAATTTAAATTTTTATTTTTAATTGAGAAAAACTTTCCTTATTTGACCTCCCAGACACCAGGTATTTTTTCTACATCTCTACCTATTCCTTCCCAATTTCCTTTGTTGATTCTTCTCAATCTCCCCAGGGCTTAGGAGGAACCTGTTCTCTTTTGTATTTATACTTACTCTCTTGGTGATTTTATCCACTCTCATGGCTTAAAATACTATCTATTTGTTGATGGTACCTAAATCCATATTTCCAGACTTTTAATTCTGTCTGAATTCTAGAACTGCATTTCCAACTTATATCCAGTTGCTGATTTACCATGTCTTTTTAATACACTTAACACCTCTAAAACTGCATGCTTGATTGTTCTTTAAAATATGCTTGCTGTCTTCCCTTTCTTAGATGGTAATTGTATTCTTTTAAGTTGTTCAGGCCTCAAACCTTAGAGCTGTTCTTTCCCTCATGCTCCTACATCAAATTCACTGGCAAATCCTATTGGCCCTGCCATCACAATAGACATAGGATCTGACCACTTCTTACCACCTCCCTTGGCCCATGCTGGCCCAAGCCGCCATCACCATCTGCTTGGATTACTAGAGTTGTCTTTTCCCTGAAACCTCCCCCTGCTCAGTCAACTACTGCTCACTCCTGCCTCTCTTCTGTCTGATGCCAATGAATCAAACTGATTGATTCTGTTGAATATCAGCTGGATCATGTCACTCCTTTGCCTACAATCTTCCAGGGGTTTCCTTTCTCATTCCTCATAATGTCTACCTGATTGGGCCTGTTTCTGACCTTACCTGCTGCTACCCTCTCCCAGCTGATTCTGCTCGAGCTGCCGGGTCTCTATCCTTGTTTGTCCCTCTGCCTGCACTGTGCTTTCCCCACAGATCTTTATGACTCACTCCTCATGTTTGTACTTCCCAACTCAGCTGGCACCTTTCTGGGGCACCCAGTCTAAGATTGCACAAGCTAACCCTCTTTCTTCTCCTGTTTTATTTTTCTTCTTATTCATCACCTACACTATACATTTTCTTTCTTTCTTTTTTTTTGGACAGAGTCTCAAGCTGTTGCCCTGGATACAGTGTCATGGTGTCATAGCTCACAGGAACCTCCAACTCAGGCTCAAGCCATCCTCTTGCCTCAGTTTTTCTATTTTTAGTAGAGGCAGGGTCTCGCTTTTGTTCAGGTTGGTCTTGAACCAGTGAGCTCAAGCAAGCCACCCGCCTTAGCCTCCCAGAGTGCTAGGATTACAGGCATGAGTCCGCCCGACCCACTATATATTTTCTAAGTTCATTGTCTCTCTCCCTACTATAATGTATATTTTATAAGGTCAGATTTGTCTGGTTTTTTTTTTTTCCTTTTTTCACTGCTGTATCCCTAATGCCTGGAATACACCTTGGCTGTTAGATGAATGTGTAAACAGTAAATTATGGATTGACTCCTCAGGAAAGGGTACATACATATTAACCTCCCTGCTCATCTGTAGTTCAAAGATCCTAACTCATAAACCCCTGTTCCACAGCAAAAGAAAAGCAAGAAGTCATTTTTTTTTTTTTTTGGAGACAGAATCTCACTTTGTCACCCTAGGTAGAATGCTGTGGCTTCATAGCTTAAGGCAACCTCAAACTCTTAGGGTCAAGTGAGTCTCTAGCCTTAGCCTCTCAAGTAGCTGAGATTACAGGCACCTGCCACAACACCTGGTTACTTTTAGCGATGGGGGTCACATTCTTGCTCAGGCTGCTCTCGAACTTGTGAGCTCAAGCAAACCACCCACCTTGGCCTCTCAGAAAGAGAAGTCATTTTGGCATTTAGATATTAGGTTAGGCATAACTAATGGAGAGGTTAAAGAATGGCCAGAAAGTCATGGTGGAACAACATGCTTGCAAAGTGGCACTTGGCATGAGCTGTTTAGAAGCAGAGAGGATCTGGGCTTCGAGAACACCCATGGTGAGTAAAGGTTAGCGTTAGTTTCCTGATTCAAGCTAATCCTAATTGGGAAAATCAGACCTAATAATCTACAAGTTGCAGGCCAGACTTTAAGAGCCATTAGCATAATAGGAAAATGGAATTTCTTAGAAGGACAGCACCTTGAAAACTTCCATTTCATTCTATCCATTCATTGATCAATAATCAGTAGGAGGCCAGGTGCCTGATTACACAGATGAATAAAATGTAGTTCTTCTTGGTCCAGGTGTGAGTGCTCAGTTATAATCCACTGGGATAAATGCAATAACAAGCACCATTGATGGCTCTAAGAACGAGGTTAATGCTCAATGAGATGGGCTGAAAGGATACTAGAAGAATAAACAGGAGTTTTCCAAGGAAACAAGGAGGGATGGGGCATTCTTGGTAGAGGGAATAGCATATAAAGACTTATGGATATATTTGACAGTGTACACTATAATCAGGAAAATTTAACTAATTCGATGAGTCTAGAATGTAGGATATAGATAAAAAATAAGTTGGAGAAATAAGGGGCCTGATCTTGGCAGATCTTGTAGCATGCTAAGGAATGTGGACTTCATCCTGTGGCTGTGGGGATCCACCGACAGCCTTTTAGAGAGGGGAATATATGGAGGTATTTATGTTGTAGAAAGTTTTCCCTGGGCAGTGTGGGCAAAGGGGCAAAGGAAAAGTGTCAGAAACAGAACACCTTTCATGTTCTAGGCCTTTGGGTGTAACTTTCACCATTTTTTTCTGTGGTTCCTATATGCTTGAGCATAAAAGCAAGATATTTCAGTTCAAGGGGAACTGATTACAGGAGATAAAAAGAAGGCTCTTTCCTGGTTCTGACAAATATAAAGCAAGGGCGATGCTGTCATCTGCTTAAACCAAGCAAATCAAGTTAAGCAGCTTAACTCTCTGGATTATAGTTGTCAGAGGGAATAGAACTGGGTGATTTCCAGTCTCAATTTGTGCTTAGGAGAAGCATCTTTACCTCTAAACTCATTTGGAAACAGAGAAAAAGGAAGAAAGTTAGCATTCAACTCCGAACAACATGACTTCCACATAATTCTTGAGACCTAGTTAGTAGCTAATACACAGTCAATAGCTAAGCAGTGGTGAGAACACCTCCTTCAGCATCCTGTAGGGATAACATTGCCACTATCCTGTGATTTCACTTGAAAAAATTCTAGTAAATAGGTCTATCAGTAAAATTTCACTGGCTGCTGTTTTGATTAAGAGTGACAGAATGAAAGTAAAGTTTGCCTTGAGTGCCTTTAATTTTCTATGAAATTCAGTATATGTCAGCCAATTTCTCAGCAAGTTATTATGGAACATTCAGAGAAGAAAAAGGAACACAGCTGGGAGCAGTGGAATGTCCCTATAGTTCCACCTACTAGACAGGCTGAGGCAGGAGGATTGCTTCAGCCCAGGCATTCAAGGTCAGCCTGGGCCCTACCTCTCAAATAAATGAATAGAATTAAAAAAATAGGAAAACAATAAGAAATGTCAGAGGGCCATGGTGAAAAGGAATGCCAAATGCTTATCAGTAGCTCAAAGAAATAATGCTCGTTAGCAATACCTTTGTGGGAGGAAAAAAGTTCTCCCTTCAACATGTGTTTGGGGCCCAAATGAAAGATTGGTACCATGGCCCTGTGATAACAACTCTGGACTGGCAGCTGGGTCAGAGGCATGCCAGGCCAGGTGGGCAGGTGTGTGGAAACAGAGAGCTAAGCAATATGCCCAAGGTCACACCAGACTCACACTAAGCATCTCATTCGAGACACCATGCCCTTAACTACTATCCAATTATGCTACATGTTTTGGACAGGGATAGAATTTGCCACTGCCAGTCTGGACAGTGATTTGGGATCCAGGCTTAGGCTTGCTGTATACTCATACAGCAATGGGTGTGTAGACAGAGCCTTCCATTTTGACCTGACTCTGACAGAGACGCTCTCACAGCCTAACAAGTGGGTTAACCGTGAGGAAGGGGTTATCAGTGCTCTTGAAGCCGTGTGGCCCCAGTGCCCATTGTGGCCGCGTGGCACACCCCACCTTGTGGAGCAGGTGCAGCAGGGCTTCCCGCAAGCAGCTGTGCCGCATGTAGAAGCTGATGACAGCCAGGTTGGTGCTGTAGCTGTGCAGGTAGAAGAGGCATTCTTGGTAGTAGGTGTTGTTCATGACCTTCCCTTCAGGAATTACCTCCAGGGAGAGGCTCTGGGTCCGGAGGGTAGCTTCTAGTTCCCGCAAGGTAGCAACATAATCATCATCTTGCTGACAGGAAAGGAGAAAGTGAGAGGGAAAAATAGAACTCAGTGAGTTCTCAGCAGACACTAAAATGTTGCTTTCAAAGAATATCAACAAGGAAAAATGTTTACTATACAAGTAGAAAAGCAAGTGGAAAGCAGGTGATACTCAAAAGTCTATATAGTGTATTTAAATATGGCATACACCAATTTTATTCAAAAACATGACATAGAAAATTTGCCAAAATTTTAATACTAATATTAGCATGGGTATGGGATTATATGTGCTTTTTTACCTTTTTAAAAATCATTTTTGTTTCCTTTTTAAAAAAAATTTATTACATATCTAACCATGTATGGATATTTTTTAAACTACATGTAATGGAAAAATCGGAATATTAACCTAGAATGCTCTGAGCCAGGACGAACACGGTCAGCTGAATTTAAGCTGATCCTTTTCTCAGGATGCTGCTGTTCCTAGGCCTCCCTCCCTGAGCTGGACTTTCTCTTGTTTTGCTCTTACCAAGGATACGAGGGGCCTCACTGTGGACTCCAGGTACTCAACCACATCCTGTACCAGCCTTGAGCCATGACTCAGCTGGTTGAGGTCAAGAGGGGGCTTCAGACAGCGACTGAACTTCTCCCGTGCCGCAGTGAGGTTCCCAGCTCTGAGGCAGGCCATGCCCCACGCATGCCATGCCCCAGTGGTATCAAGCCCAGTCTTTGTGGAGACCTGGAAGAAAAATTGCTCATTTTCGTGACTTGAAAGTCCAAAAGACCTGTTTTATTCCCATGCTGCCAAGCACCTCATACCCCTGCACCCTGGGATAAGGTAACGCTTTACATACTTGGTCAGGGAAACTAACAGTTGGCAACACCTGTTTGTGAGATGCAGCAAAGGCAACTCCTTATAGTAGGGCAGGAGTCAGCTTTGTCTCTGCCTCACCTCAACGCCCAGTTGGTAGTACTCAGCTTCCAAAAGCTGGTTCCTGAGCCGGGTTACTGCAGCTGGCTGCAAGATCTGATCCAGAGATGGCACATGGCGGTAGGCGGCAGCAACTAAAATATTCAGGACATCTACCTTGCTGATGTAGCTATGGGAGGAACAGGCAAGACCATGAGGATCCCAGAGTCTTAGGAAGAAAAGTTGTTGTTTAAAGGTTTTCTATTCCATTTTCAATGTGAAATGTGATTCCGAGAATTGAGGGGTGCATAGCTCAGACACTGAGAGTGAGGCTTTGGAGTCTGACTCTTTGAATCTTAGCTCCATCATTTAGGAGCTCTATGACCTGGGGCAAGTTAATTAACATTTCTCTGCTTTAATTCACTCATCTGTGAAGTGGATATACAGTCATGTACCACCTTATGACATTTCTGTTAACAATGGACAGCACATACCACAGTGGTCCCAGAAGATTATACTACCATAACTTTACTGTACCTTTTCTGTGTTTAAGATATGTTTAGACACAAAAATGCTTGGCATCGTCTCACAGCTGCCTATAGGATTCAGTACTGTAATGTGCTATACAGGTTTGTAGCCTGGAGGCTGAACCACCTGGGTCTGTGTGAGTACACTCTACAACATTCACACAACAAATCATCTAATGATGCGTTTCTTAGAATGTATCCCTGTCACTAGTGACATGTGACTGTAATAATGAAGTTTTAAGGATAAAATGAAATAACCCAAGTAAAAGAGCTTAGAATAGTGTGCAGAACTTTTTGGCAGTCATTAAATGTTAACATTAATGTGTGGAATAGGGATGCTCAGGGCTTCTATTTGAGGCAAGGCTTTCATATTGAATGTCAGAGGCTTGCAAGTTACCCATTTGGTTTTTGACCCTTTTGAACTCTCCTTTATGACTGGAGCATAGATTGAGTCTCCATGGCAAGCACTGCTAGTTAGTGCTGAGAGCACATCACCATCACTCTGGAAGTGCTGCTGGGCAGGGCCTCCTACCCCCCTCACTCAGATTCTGGACTTGACATCTTTTTCCTGGGATAAGGATGGGTCCTCATTACAGTCCACTAGGATTACTGTCTTACTCCTGCTACTGGATGCCTGTAAAAATCTTAAAAAAAGGCCAGGTGTGTTGGCTCACACCTGTAATCCTAGCACTCTGGGAGGCTGAGGCGGGTGGATCATCTGAGCTCAGAGATTCAAGACCAACCTGAGCAAGATCAAGACCCTGTGTCTAAAATAGCTGGGTACCGTAGTGGGTGCCTGTAATCTAGCTATTTGGGAGGTTGAGGCAAGAGGATCACTTGAGCCCAAGAATTTGAGGTTGCTGAGATGCCACAGCACACTACCAAGGGCAATAAAATGAGACTCTGTCTCAAAAGAAAAAAAAAAAAAAGGAATAAAAATCTTATAAAGACAGAGCAGCTGGAGGACTGAGACAGTCTAGCTAATGCTGCCTGTAACAAACCTGCACCCAAGGTTCCTGAATCTTGTCTCATAATTCCAGTGAAAAACTCTGTGGGTCCTAACTTGTTCACCAAGAAAAGGGATTCTGGACATCAGTAATTCTTAACCTAGTGGGGACAGGGTTGGGGGAAGCAAGTATAAAAGCATCAATGCCATAATATATTTTTATATATTTAGAAAACTAAAATATTTAGAATGGGAAGTTTTAGTTTTTAAACCTGTATTTATTTGTCTATAACAAGGGGCTATGAGTTAAAAACAGGAAATAAATGCTCTGCAAACCAAGAGCTTTAAACTGATTTGCAGGGTAATATCCGTTGAGAGAGATGAATCCATTTCTATCAGCAAAGGGGATAATTCCCCGTAATGGGTATATCTGAATGCAGGGTGGGGGAGAAAGAATGTATAATTTGAAACCACTGCTGTAAACTGTCAAAGAAGCCCATGGTACCTTGGGGTGGGTGGAACCCTACTGAAGTGAGGACTTTCTTAATTCTTAGGCTAAAGTGGATATTCCCTCTATCTATGAGATATTACATTATACATATTATATACATTTTATATTTTCAAGGGAGCATAGGACTTGATGTTAAATTTGTTTCCCTGTCAATCAGAGTATCTTTTTCTTTTCTCATTTACAGTTCTGATATTTGCGTTATATTCGTATTTTTAAAAATTTTCGCCTTCAGTTATTTTTTCATGTTTGTTTTCTACCTTTTGCTAAATGGAGAGGTTTTTTTGTTTTTTTTTCTCTTCTTCTCATCCTTTTCTGGAAATTCAGATTTTGGGTTGTTTTCATGGTTATTTAGAAAACTTCATTTAACATGTATCAATTTCTTCATTTATGTGCTTGAAAAACAATGTAGAAACTATTTGTCTCTTCATACAAAGGAATAAAATTAGCTCCTTTTCACTTCCTTCTACTTTCTTATGCACCTCCTTCTGCTCTTTTCAACCTTCTAGTTTTTGTTAAGAAAAATAATAAAAGTCACTAACATGTTTGGAGGACACAGTAGATACCAGACTCAATGCTTCACCCTTCACACAGGTGATCTCCTTTATCCACACAACAGACAAATGAGGTAAGTATTATCATGCCCATTTCATACAGGACAAAACTGAGGCCCAGAAGAATTAGCAGACTTGTCACATGTATTACTAGGAAGTAGTGAAGCGGGGATTCACTGTGCTCCATGTTAGCTGGTCTATCTTTAGGTAAATACTCTGAGCAAGTGTCTGAGGGAGACATTTATACTCCAAAGAAAATTATGTTCTCTGCTTCCAAATCTGGTTAGGACTGAGTGCTGGGAATACTCATCATGAGTCATGCCTCTGGGTGGATAAACAGGGAATTAGGAGTTCTGACTGCCAAGTTAATAAAAGGAGGATAAGCAGGCTGTGCAGGAACCTGAGGGAGGTCTACGCATACCTTTTCCATAGACATGTCTACTTTATGACCCAGATTCCTACCTTTGACACAGGAATAGAACAATTTCCAGATTGCTCTTATAGCTCTATTCACTGAAGTCACAGAATGAATTTGGGCAAGATTTGGGTAAATAAGGGAGGACACACTTTGTTTTTCTTTTCTTTTTTTGAGACAGAGTCTCTCACACTGCTGTCCAGGCTGGAGTACCATGGCCTCTGCCTATCTTATAGCAACCTCAAACAGGGGGTTGGCATTGCTCAATTGATCCTTCTGCCTCAACCCCCACAAGTAGCTGGGACTAGAGGCTCCTGCCACAATGGCCAGCTAGTTTTTCTATTTTGTAGTAGAGACGGGGTCTTGCTTTTGCTCAGGCGGGTCTTGACTCCTGAGGTCAAGTGATCCTCCTGTCTTGGCCTCCCAGAGTACTAGGATTATAGGCATGAGCCACTGCACTCAGAGAAAGTTCTACAAAGATTAAAGGTGCTTTCTTAAAATGGATTTTAATAACAAATTAATTGTACAAAGTTTTCTTTCTGACTGACTATAGCTAGCAAAAACTCTGCTTTGAGGATCCACTCTAAGAAAAAAAAGGTCACAGGCTATTCAGGTAGGGGAGGAAAGAATCCTTGGGATCTGGTAACAGTACTCCATCAACATCAAATGGAGATGCAAAGTATTTTAGCATGTCTTGTCAGAGAGGATGGTGAGATAAGAACTCTATCTGGGATCAGAAAAAGAAGCTGAACAGAAATTGCCACCACAGAAAAGAATAGGAACTCATTTCCATATACCTGTCACAAAGAGCCAAGTCCTGGCTCTGCCCAGCCTTCACGAACATCATCTTGGCACTGAACAGCAACTGCTTCATGATGTCTGTGAGCAATCCTGCATCCACCTCTGGGTTGGCAAGGCCCTTGGACAGCCTGCAGCAGTGCTCAATCAGCTGGTGACCACAGGCAGTGGGGTCCTGGTGCAGATTCAGGATGGCAATGCACAAGGAGGCACTGGGGGCCTGGCCAGGCAGAAGAAAGGCGAGACATACTCTGAGACCAGGGACGACAGCACCGTTAAATGCAGCTGGATGGGAGAGGGGACTCTTCCCCTTTCAGAAGGTGCCAAATTCCACAGCAAAACAGAAGTGAAACTGAACAAATTTCAGATATTCTAAGTAGCATGCAGGTCCTAGTTGCCAGGTTCTGTCATCTTAGTGGAGGAAAGCCCTCTGTCCATATGAGACCTACTTCTGGAAACAACCATAGGTCCTCTCCTCTTTCCAGTCTGTTATCCCAGTAGCACAAGTCCTCCTCATTCCTGGCTTGGACTATAGTGGTCTCCTTGCTTATCTGATCACCCAGAGGAACTTCTGCTTCAAGTTGTTGACATACTGCTGCTAAATTAATATTCCTAAAGTATACTCAGAAAGCTTTCCCAGGTCCCCAATACCTACTACATAGACCAGCAGTTCTCAACCTGTGGGTCATAACCCCTTTGTAACAATGAAAATACATCACGGCATAGGAAAGTTAAGAACCACAGACATAGGGTGGCACTTGTGGCTCAAAGGAGTAGGGCGCTGCCCCCATACGCCAGAGGTGGTAGGTTCAAACGCAGCCCCAGCCAAAAACTGCAAAAAAAAAAAAAAAAAAACAACCCACTGACATAGACATTCTTCCCTGCAGAGCTCAGTCCCACCTTTTCTACTTCTCTATCAACTCCAGTGACCCGTGTTCCTTCCAAATTATACAACTTCTAATTCTCCAATCAAGCCCTGCAGTTTTTAACACTGTCTTTGCTCAGACCTTTTAGTTTTGTACTCTTTGTCTTCCTGTATCCTCACTCCCCTCATGGCACCTGGATTTCTGCTTGTCACAATCCTCCCCCTCTTCCTAGATCATCTTAAACGCTACCAAGAGGAGACTTTCTGGGTCTCCCCTTGTGCACTGCCCAAGATGCTCCTTATTTTCTGCCTTAATGGATTACCTTGTCTTAGCTTCCACATGACCACAGTAAACAAGCAAAGGCCAGGCTGTGTTCACCTACCTCTGGATTTTCTGCCATCTTACCACACATCATAAGAAACTCAAATAGGCATTGCATTCTATTGCTATTACCTGCTCATAGTAAAATTCATTCCGCACTAGTTCATTTTCCTCCTCATTCAGATCCAAAATCCATTCCACTTCATCTGCTTTGGGGACTCTCACCACAAGTGAGTATGGAGGGCTCTCATTCTGGGAGCTGTCTGGTGCTGAGAAGAGAATTGCCATTTATGTGTCAGCCAGTGTCTGGCAGTTCAGGCTGCCCAGTTCAGTGAGCTGGTATGAGGTGCAGACAAATACTTGTCTGCTATCTTAGAGCCCCTTTCTCTCTCCTTGGTTCCTTTTGTTTTCTAAGACCCCACTAAGCCCCTCAACCCTTCTTCCCCAGGCATAGACATTAGACAAGTATTATAGCACTTGTCGCCCAGCCCTGTGGCTTCACACAAGAGACCCTGAAAGGTGAATGTGGTTTTTTTTGTTTTGTTTTGTTGAGACAGTTTTAGTATGTCACCCTCGAAAGAGTGCTGTGGTGTCACCGCTCACAGCAACCTCAAGCTCTTGGGCTTAAGTGATTCTCTTGCCTCTGCCTTCCAAGTAGCTGAGACTACAAGTGTCTGCCACACACCTGGCTCTTTTTGGTTGGAGTTGTCATTGTTGTTTGGCAGGCCTGGGTTGGATTCGAACCTGCCAGCTCCAGTGTATGTGGCTGGCACCCTAGCTGCTGAGCTTCAGGCGCCGAGTTAAGTGCATGTGTTTTTAAATGAGTGGCTGAGCCACTGGATACTCTAAAAACTCATCTGCTGTTAAAGGCTGTAGAAAAAAACTGTTAACAGTGACTACTAAGGCTTATGGGGAAGCACTGGGAGGTAGGATGGGGTAAAGGGAAATCTAGGAAAGATAATTTGCTAAAAGTTAAGGACAAAATTCTTTGCTTGCTGGCCTTCTACATATGGGAAGGTTGTGGGATACTGAGATAGGTTAATATGACGAACCTCGGGAAACTGGCTGATAGTTATGCCAAGTTTTCTCTGGCAAACAGGTTGGATAGAATTGCCTCAGAGTGTATTAGTTTCAGTTGATGGTCTGAAGATATAGTCAACCTGAGTATATAAATGAAGAGTAACAGAGAATGTGAGTCAGCCTTACCTTCTGGTTGTCCTGCATTCTCCTCCAGTACACTGGAAACAGAGAAACGAAAACGAAATGCCTGAATCATCTTCTCCTCTCTGATTTAAGTTTAGTTTAGTTTAATTTTTTTTTGAGACAGAGTCTCATTCTGTCATCCCTGGGTTCAATGCCATGGTGACATAGCTCACAGCAATCTCAAACTCCTGGGCTGAAGTGATAATCCTGCCTCAGCTTCCTGAATAGCTACGATTATAGGCACCTCTCACAATGCCCAGCTAGTTTTTCTATCTTTAGTAGAGATGGGGTCTTGCTCTTGATCAGGCTGGTCTTGAGCTCCTGAGCTCAAGTGATCCTCCTGCCTCTGTCTCCCAGAGTGCTAGGATCACAGGCATGAGCCATGACCTCTGGCTGTTTAGTCCAATATTGATGTTTATTTTTACTCAAGTGCAGTATCAGGGAATATTCCATAACTCTTTTCTCTTCCTCCCCTGCCATGGTCACTTACCATGTCCTGTCTATCCCACTTCCTAACTATCCCTTTAAATGTCCTCATCTCTCTTCATCCCTGCCTCAGTGAGGGCTCTCACTGTTTATTGCTAGGGTATGCAACAGCTTCCTAATTGGTTTTCTTGATTCTGTCAGCCTATTTCATACTTTCCAGCTACGCAAGCTTTTAAAAAAGAAAGTCTATGTTCCTGCTTCGATTGTTTTTGTAGCTCTTCAGGCTAAAAACAAACACATCCTACATTTGCAGTTTGGCAGGGCCTTTTATGACTTGGTCTAGTTGTCTCTCGAGGCTGTCCCTCACCACTCACAACTTATGCTCAAGCCATAGGAAAGTCCGTTCTGCTCTGTGAATGGCCCTGGTCAGCTTAACTGGTACACCAAACACCAAGTCCCAGGGTCACAAGCCAGAGCCCACATCTGGTATGTGCACAGGAAGCCAACTGGTCAAACCCAGCCCATGAGTCCGAGAGTAAGTCCAAGCCTTTTTGCCATTGCTTCAGTCCTCTTGGCTCAGCTGTCAGCACCTAAGTCCAGATTTCACTGGCCAGAAACTGAGCCTGCCACCTACCCATTTCCAGTTCCTATATGACCCACATTTTCTCTTACCTCTACCTTTGGGTGTGCTCTTTTTTGGCTTCTTTTCCTACTAATTCCTCATTCTTTAAGGCTCATCCTTAAAGGCTCACCTTTTGGAGCCCTCCTTACTGCCCAGGATGAGCTGTGTGTGCCTCCAGCACTGTCTTGATTAACAGCCTTGTGGCCTATCTCTTGGCTGTCTCCCCATTAAAACAGAGACTCTCTAAGTGTTAAATTACGGAATGAGAGAATCCCCACCAATTCTAACTGTTCATTTCAAATCTTAGCAGTATAGTGAACAGGTAATTATTGCCCCCTCAAGGAAGGGAGGCAGTGGTATGCCAGAGTCCCAGAAACTGTAAGATTGGAATATCTTCCTCCCTGGGAGATCAGTAATCATCATGGTAAGTAATGATCAAAATGTTCATATTAATACAAACATAAGAATGTTATTGAGCAAAATATAAAACCTATTTAATATGTAAATAAAACATGGAGAATTAAAAGTAATTTTGCTTGTGGATAGTTGCTTTGGCCCATATTCCTCACTGCTCTAGGAATCTTACCTTCACTACTGCTAGAAGTAGTAGAAAAGATTGAGCAACACTAACCCAAAAGACACAGCTCTGATCTATTTCACAAGAAGTATGAGCAATTTCTGAAGGTCATCACCAGATGAACTATGTGTAGGAAAGTGTGGGGGCCCTTCTAACTGCAGATAACAAGCCAGCATGACTACCTAGATTAGAGCTGATGTAAGCAATGCCCAAGCTCTTAGCAGGGTAAAAGCATCCCTCTGAGTTCAGCTGAGATCCACTGAGGCAAGAGTGGCTGGAAAATAATGGAGTTGGCGGAACCAAGACTCTGAAGAACCAAGAGTCTCGATTTCACAGAGGACATCGAGTCAGATGCTGAACACAGCTTCCTCTCATCATCACTTTCTGTCTTAGTAAGGTCAATCTACATGGCATTTCAGTGTGAATGTTAAATTGCATATTTGTTTAAGTGTTTCAGATTTGAAACACTATCCCTATTGAGACCCCTAGGAGTGTAAGGACCTGGAGGAGGGTTTAGTGGTTCATAATAGCAGCAGCTGTGCTGCAGACACTCACTCTTTGTTGAAGTGACTATAGCACTGGTCACACACACGAGTGGGATTCTCTCTGCAGCCTTCCACCACCATTTTCTTAGTGGAGCAGGAGCTGCATACTAGCCGGCCACAGCGGCGACAATGATGACGTCTGTTAAACTGAGGAATGCCATCGGGAAGAGAGGGAAGAGAAGGTGAAATAGTCATCAATCCACTTCTACTTGGTATTAGCCACCAGTGGCTTATTCAGCACACCAGGTGCTTGAGTCTTTATGGAAAAAGGACACACCAGTACTTGCCCTCAAAAACTGACATTTAAAAATCTCTCTCAGCTGATGAGTAAAGGTGACAAGTCACGGGCAGTTTTGAATAGCTCCTAACATGTTCTACTTGTGGTGTAGAGGCAACATGTGGAGACGCAGCAAAAAAGTAGTGGGGAAGATGTGACTTTCTTAGCCAGTGAGAATTATATTTCTACATGGTATTGATGATAGTGATGAAAAACTGTCCTTTTACAAAATGCCTTTAAAGTTCTGCCTCATATTATTATGAGAGGGTGACAGAAATATTATTCCTCTTTTTATGGATGAGAAGGAAACAGACATAGAAAAGTTCTACCCCCTGGTTTTCATCAGCACTGAGCTGACAGGCCAGTGACTATGGTTAAGTATGGTGACATGTGTTACCACACTTACTTCTGACAGCTCCCTGAACCAAATTATACATCATCCATAGTTTAAAAGTGGGCACATGAGACTGAAAAAGTTTAGATCACAAATTGCTGTTAAGAGAACCCAGGTCCTCTGTTTCCTGAGCCAGCACAGATAACCATCACATAGGTCACATGTCTTTCTGTGGAAGACATGGGAACATGAAATAAGATCCTCTGACACTTGGTGACTCCTTCTGATTCTCTTGTTATCTCATGAGCATAGCAAAACTTTTAGAATTTAAGGCTATTTGAGGGTGTCCATTGCTTGTTTGAATCCAGAAAGTACATTTTGGCCAGGTCAAAGATAAGCCTAAAGTCTTAGGTTTGGCAGTTCTTCTGAAAATACCAGGAGGTGACATAGGCTCTTGTATGAGAATTTCCCTTTTCTTTCCCCTGCAGGTAGAATTGGAGATTGGCGCTGCTTACCATGGTGAAGTGCTCCCTGCAGCAGACCATGCAGGTGTTCTCCATCTCATCTGGGACCCACTGGTGCCTGGCAGGGGGTGTTGCTGGGGGTACAAATTCCAGCAGGGGCTGACTCGGTGGGAAACTTTTCTCCCTCACACTGGGGGAATATACAACAGAGACACCTGGGAGCCAGAGCCAGAGTAAAAGGTGATCAATACGCCAGCTTATACATAAAGATGGAATGATGGAATTTCATCATTTCATAGACCCTTATTGAAATAATAGATCTAGGTGGCTAGATGTCTTAAATGTGGTGGTTCACTGGTAATCTCAATACTCTGGGAGGCCAAGGCAGATGGATTGCCTGAGCTCAGGACTTTGAGACCAGCCTGAGTAAGAGTGAGACCATCTCTGCTAAAAATAGAAGAAACTAGTGGGGCATTATGTTGGGCGCCTATAGTCCCAGCTACCTGGGAGGCTGAGGCAAGAGGATTGTTTGAGCCAAGGAGTTTGAAATAGCTGGGAGCTATGATGACAGGGTACTCTAGCTTGGGGCAACAGAGTTAAAACTTTGTCTCAAAAAAAAAAAAAATAGATCTAGTTAATGAGCATCAGTGGCTCTTCATGTCATAAAAGACTACTGGACATTGTGTGTCCCCTGATGGAAGTATACACTGCCATCTCCCAAGTATACTTGCCAAAAAGTATTAAGCCTCAGTCAAGTCAGGCATCTACCTAACTGCTGGAGTACTGGAAATTTAGATTGCCACAGGGGTGCAATTAGCAAAACCCAGCAAGTAGGAAGTTCCACAGGACAAATCTCTTAGTTTCCTCAACAAATAAAAAAGAGGTGTATGTGGGGTAATAAAGAGAAAAGAGGCAGAGTGCCTATGGATCAACAATGATTAAGACATATTTTAGCCAAATGCCATATGTGGATATTATTTAGACCTTGATTTTAGAAAAACCAACTTAAAAAAAAAATCTTTATGAGACAACTAGGGAAATTTGAATATTGACTGGATATTTGATAGTAATAAATCAATTGTTTGCTGTGAGTCTATATATTAAAAAAAGAGAAATCATTATTATTTGTTTCTAGGTATAATAATGATGTTATGGTTTTCTTTTATAAAAGCCCTTGTGTTTTACAAATTTGCATGAAAATATTTATAAATGAAATGCTATATCTTGGATTTGTTTCCAAACAGTCCAGTGGAAGGATGTAAGAATACAGATGGAACAAGAATGGTCATCATGTGATTATAATTATTGTGGCTGGGTATTGGGAATGTGAGTCTCCATTATACTACTCTCTCTCATATATTATAAATTTTTCACAATAAAATATTTATACGGGCTGGTGGTGGTGGTGGCTCATACTTGTAATCCTAGCACTTTGGGAGGCTGAGATTGGAGGACAACTTGAGGCCTGGAGTTGGAAACCAGCTTAGGCATCATTTACTGAGACCTTGCCTATACCAAAAATAGAAAAATTAGCAAGACATAGTGGCATGTGCCCGTAGTCCCAGCTACTCAGGAGGCTGAGGTAGAAGGATCACTTGAGCCCAGAAGTTTGAGGTTGCTATAAGCTATAATTATGCCACTGCACTCTAGACTGGGTGACAGAGTGAGACTTCCATCTCCAAAAAAAAAAAAAAAAAGCTTATATATATAGATATGTATACACATATGTATATATGCATATATATACACATATACATATACACACACACATATACACAAGATGCATACTGCATGTATATATTTGTGCCAAAACCGTTTAGGCCACTTCATGCAGAGACACTAAGCTGCTTATGTACCTGTAAGTCAGTGCTGCTGTTTACTGTGAAATATGGCTAATTCTCAAAATATGAGCAGGAAATGTCATAGACTGCTTTATGTTACATAAGGAAATTTCTTGTCACCTATCGGAGCAATGTTAGCTGGTCACAGAAAGAGAACTGTCAAACACAGTGATTCCTATTTGCAACCAGAAGGGCCTTAGAATGCTACATGGCTAAACTTCCTTTGGGAGCCGGCTGGAGTCTGGGGGACAGCAGAAGTGGTAAAAAGGGTGACCAAGACATGCCTTCAAGGAGTTGCACCCTGTGGGGTTGACAGTCTGAGTTTTTGGGATAAACACAGTTGACCCTGATTATCTGTGAATTTGACTATTCACTAAAATTTATGTGTAACCTCAAAAACAATGCTCAGTGTACCTTCTGAGGACATTCCTGAACTCGTGCAGTTGTGAAAATTTTGAGTTGCCCAACAGCTGAGGTTGTCTCAACTCTAAAAGTGGTTCTGAAACAGACATACTACCACAAACAATGAGAATTGGCTGTATGTCGAATCTTTGGGATGTACAAAGCTGGAAATGAACCAAGAAAAACAGTAATGTCATAACCAGAAATGAAAAAAGAGGGGAAAAAAGGTAAGATTAAACTAAAAAATTTAGTGAATAGTCAGAAACAGTTCTTACCAGAAAGAACAGCAGGAGAGAACTCTGCTGATGGTGATCTAGGGAAGGTTTCAGGGTCTGAAGCCTGATGGACAATTTCCTGGAGGTGTATCATAGAATCTGTAGAGGGAAAATGCTGATAACTTAGTGTCTTCCTATGAGCATCTTTATTCACCACCCTAGGCATTTAGCACAAAGCTTTGTTTGGTTTACTGATTGTCATTCCATGATTCTACTAGATATAGAGAATGGTAGGCTGGGCGCATGCTATAATCCCAGCATTCTGAGAAGCTGAGGCAGGAGGATCACCTGAGGTCAGGAGTTCAAGACCAGCCTGAGCAACAGTAAGACCCCATTTCTACTAAAAATAGAAAAATGAGCTAGTATTGTGGTAGTGTCTATAGTCTCAGATACTCAGGAGGCTAAAGCAGGAGGACTGCTTAAGGTTAGGAGTTTGAGATTACTATGACACTGCAGCACTCTAGCTCCAGCAACAGACTGTCTCAAAAAACAAAAAAAGAGGATGATATAGGTTCTTCCATTCTAAGCCAATAACATGAATGTTTCTTAAATTGTGTCCCCCCCCACCCCCGAAAAAACCATGTTTAGGTACATGAGATAATAAAGGAGATACTAGGATTCCATAAAATCAATCTAAAATGCCCAGAAGGAAGACATTTAAACAATGTCCCTGGAGGGTAGGGAGTAGGATAAAAATGCTGGCTGAGTTAGCTCACATGTAAGTGATATCTGACAGGATCCTAGTAATAAAGCATATCCTCAGTACAAAAGGATGGCACTAACAGCCCACTATATCAAAGCCAGTCCAGGACTATTTCCAGCATGTCTTATTTCCCAGAGCTTTACATTATAATACTAGGCATGCAGTGGGTATTTACTACCATTTACTTCTGATTACTCCTGTACTTCCTCCAAGACCAAGATCTCTTCTGTTTATAACAATAAAGATCTCTGTCTCTGAAGGTGTACTGCATTCACTGTCTATCAACCCAAAATAATAAAAAAGGAGACATTTAAAACTAAACCTGGTATTTCCTGTTCTATGCAGGATTCCCTTCTAGGTAAAATGATGGCAGTTACCTGATCGTTTCTCCCTCTGAGGGTAGGGGAAGTCCAGGGCCTTTCCTGCATATCTGGAAAGCAGAGTGTCCACCTCATCCATGGTGAAGCCAATTTCCTGCCCGGCCAGCAGCTGGTGCAGAGTTTGCACAGCCATGGTGGCCCAATCCACCTTCATGTTCATGAGCAGCTGCTCCAGCATGAGCAGGGGAATAGAGGACAAGTGGGAATAGCTGGCCCGGTGCTGCTCAGGGAGGGTCAGCAGAACCTGTTTGTGGGGTAGATCCATAGAGTTAAGAAAACAGTATACAAATTTCAGAAGAAACTTGAAATTCTCATGGAAGGCAACGGGAGCCCGAGTCCTAAAGGGCCATAGCCAGATACTGAAACTGGGTAATAGTCTTTTAGAAAGCAAGGCTGAACTCCACCTTGATCTTCCAGGGTACTTGGGAAGTACTCCAAGCGACTTCACCAGACAAGGGCTTTGTATATTTTTTCTATAGCAGGTCAGAGAGTAAGTACTTTGGGCTTTACAGTCTTAAGGTCTCTGTCTCAAACATGCACTTTGTCAACGTAGCCTGAAAGCGACCACAGGCACATATGCAAATGATAGATGTGCCTACCTGCCAATAAAACCTGACTTAAAAAAGGAGGCCGGGGACTAGTTTCAGCCCATAGGTGGTAGTCTGCCGACTCCTGGCCTATACCATCCAGGGATGGTTGAGTTCTCCCTGACCCTTAATGCCACCATTCTGTCTATGTGAGGCTTTACTTAGAATGAGCAATATAAGGTGATGTCAGTGGACTGCTGAAATCTGGAACTTGTTATGTCCTAAGTGATGCCTCTAAACTCCCTTCAGAGGTCATGATCACTAGGTGTGAAATACGTTCACTGCTACTTTCAAGGGTTCACCAACTTAGATACAGTTGTGATTAAAAAAAAAAGATGTATCTTTTTTAGGAACATTTATGTAGTTTACCTCTTAGCAAGTGTGCCAGTGGTTACATTCATGGCTCTCCTAGCACTTGTTCCTTTTGTGGGGCAGTACACAGGACTACCAGGCAGAATAGAAGAGTGCCAGAGTACCCCAGTTCTCCCCAAACTCTCTTTCACTGGATTATTTTTCCTAGTTTGTAATTTCTTCTACTACTGTCACCAAGGTTTCACATCAAAGATAAGGATCTATTATCTCATCTACTCACCTAGACAACTAACCTTCCATTAGCAGACTAGTGTATCAAGCAGTAGTTTTAAAACCCTACAGAAGAATACCTTTGGAAGACATCCATCCCTCTCCCAAGACCAGTTTTAACTGATCTAGGGTGGAAGTCAACTACTGGTATTTTTGAAAAGTCTAGGTTATTTTAATATATGGTCAGAATTGAGAAGGTTGGATATAGCAAATGCTGTGGAAAGCATGAAGACTACTTCAGAAAGCAAGGTAAAATTCACTGTGGAAGCAGGCAGGAAAGGAAGGGCAAGTCCCAGGAGACTCAACTAGGATATGGTGGGTTGCTAGGGTCAAGAATATACAGCTCAGGCCAAGGATAGCAGGTGCTGGCAGAAGAGCCATTGAAAAGGCAAGTTCTGAAGTGGAGCCCACAGCTCTCCCCTAGGTATGCTTTCCCAAAGCCCCCCATTTCCTCTTACCTTGGATCCCACGTACAGTGCTTGGATTTCACGGTGTCGAACAGCAGTCAGTTGTCCATAGAAGTGGGTGGTGAGGTAGTTGGCCAAGAAGTGAGAAGTGGCCAAGCTGGGGTGCTGGTCAAGGGATTGCTCTGTGATCTCAAGGCACATGGTGGGGTCAGGGATTCTTTGTAGGAGCTGTTGCAGATGGTAGAGGAGGAAGATGAGGCCTGCAGAAAAACTCTTATGCCCGCCTTTTTTGTTTGAGAAAGGAATATTTAAGTTTGTTCATTTTGGACTAACCCTTTCTCTATACTCATTTTTTTTAACCACCTCTGTAGCTTCCCAAAGGTACCATGGCTTTGACAGGGCCAGAGTTCAGCAGAATCCTGGTCCCAGCTGCCCATCTGGATCCTAATGCAGGGTTAGGTACCTTCTACCCAAGATGACTACACTGGCTTTTGAAGGACATGTAGGGGCAGACTAGACAGAGCGTGGGATTCAGCAAGCAAAAATCTACCTGATTTGGCTAACCTTGTCCTCCTCCAAAAGAAGAGGAGGAATTGGAGGCTTACTTGCACAGCCTTTTCATGATCTCTTCTTTCTAGAAGGTGGAGAAGATGCTTTTGATGTAGGCTGATTAAATGTTCTCTTGGAATAGGGTATAGGCAGCCCCACTCCTCACATAGCTCATACTCCTGGAAGGAAACATGGACATGGTCAGTTCCTTTAAATTACTGTCCTTGTAGTCTCATCCAACTTTGCCCAATTTTTCTTAGCAGTCTTAAGTGTGCTAAGCCCCAGGAATGTTCGTTAAGTGTTTATGGAAACTTCACTGTGGTACTGAAGTGAGATCATAAACTCAAAGAATGACAGCGGCAAGGTAAAGTATGAAAATGATTGGAGCAGGCTTACTATTAAAACCATTTTCCTCCTAGCTGTACTATAAAAATGAAAAGCTGATGACATATGGCAACTGAACACTTGGTGTTAGCACTGGGAGATAATAAGGAAGTAGGAAAGACTGAGAAGATCCCCATCAAAGGAGACAGCACCGCTTCAGCTGTAATTGTCATGAGAACGGGTAGGCCTAATTTTCCGATCACCCTGGGTAGAGTGCCCTGGCATCACACTGCTCACAGCAACCTCCAACTCCTGGGCCTAGGCGATTCTCTTGCCTCAGCCTCCCGAGCAGCTGGGACTACAGGCGCCCGCCACAACGCCCGGCTA
>CAUYON010031739.1:0-10905 GCA_963573935.1 Arctocebus calabarensis
CCCAACCTCCTCCCTCCCCTCCCTTCCCATATTCTTGTGCTATAGTTGGGTTATAGCCTTCATATGAAACTTTACATTAGCTTCATAGTAGGGCTGAGTACATTGGATATTTTTTCTTCCATTCTTGAGATGCTTTGCTAAGAAGAATATGTTCCAGCTCCATCCATGTAAACATGAAAGAGGTAAAGTCCCCATCTTTCTTTAAGGCTGCACAATATTCCATGGTGTACATGTACCACAGTTTATTAATCCATTAGTGGGTCGATGGGCACTTGGGCTTCTTCCATGACTTAGCAATTATGAATTGGGCTGCAATACACATTCTGGTGCAGATGTCTTTGTTGTAGTGTGATTTTTGGTCTTCTGGGTATAAACCTAGTAAAGGAATTATAGGGTCGAATGGCAGGTCAATTTTTAGATCTCTAAGTATTCTCTAAACATCCTTCCAAAAGGAACGTAGTAGTGTACATTCCCACCAGCAGTGTAGAAGTGTTCCCTTTTCTCCACATCCACGCCAACATCTCTGGTTTGGGGATTTTGTTATGTCGGCTAATCTTACTAGAGTTAGGTGATATCTCAGAGTAGTTTTGATTTGCATTTCTCTGATGATTAAGGATGGTGAGCATTTTTTCATGTATCTGTAGGCTGTGCGCCTGTCTTCTTTGGAGAAGTTTCTCTTCAAGTCCTTTGCCCACCCTGAGATGGGATCACTTGTTCTTTTCTTGCTAATATGTTGGAGTTCTCTGTGTATTCTGGTTATCAAACCTTTGTCGGAGGCATAACTTGCAAATATTTTCTCCCATTCTGAGAGTTGTCTGCTTGCCATACTTACAATGTTCTTAGCTGTACAGAAGCTTTTAGTTTGATCAGGTCCCAGTAGTGTATTTTTGATACTGCTTCAATTGCCTGGGGAGTCCTCCTCATACAATATTCACCCAGGCCAATTCCTTCAAGAGTTTTCCCTGTACTTTCTTCTAATATTTTGATAGTTTCATGTCTTAAGTTTAAATCTTTAATCCAGTGAGAGTCTACCTTAGTTAATGGTGAGAGATATGGGTCCAGTTTTAGTCTTCTACAGGTCGCCAGCCAGTTCACCCAGCACCGAGAATAACTTTTTTAAATAAGTAGAGCTACAGTAAAGGTACCGCCATCCTCACGTTACTGCCAGAAGCAGGAGAGCATGTGGAGGAGACAGCCTGTGCTCCCAGGGTGGGCACCTTTGGCTGTACCTGTTATGATGCTGGTAGGTCCTGTGTGTGAAAGGTGAGTGCTTTGTGTGGGGACAGAAAATGAGTTTGAGAGCTGCTAGCCTAGGGGCAAGGCTGTCACTGCCAGGTGGCAAAGTGCTTCCCCTCCTGATTGTCAGACTGGACATCTCTTGTCCTATCCAAACATATATAGATGCTTGGAAAATACTTAAAATCACTTTTTTTTTTTTTTTTGAGATAAAGTCTCACTATGTCACCCTTGGTAGAGTGCTGTGGCATCACAACTCACAGCAACCTCAAACTCTTGGGCTCAGGTGATTCTCTTGCCTCAGCCTCCCAAGTAGCTGGGACTACAGGTGCCTGCCACAACACCCAGCTATATTTTGTTGCATTTGTCATTGTTGTTTAGCATGCTGGGCTGGGCTCAAATCCGCCAACTTCAGTGTATGTGGCTGGTGCCCTGCTCACTGAGCTATGGGCACTGAGCCAAAACTCACTAGTTTTGAATATAGAGAACTTTTATGAAAATTG
Source organism: Arctocebus calabarensis (assembly GCA_963573935.1). Classification (NCBI taxonomy): domain Eukaryota; kingdom Metazoa; phylum Chordata; class Mammalia; order Primates; family Lorisidae; genus Arctocebus; species Arctocebus calabarensis. The sequence goes on from CAUYON010031739.1 coordinate 1,740, forward strand.
AAACATCTACTAAATTATGCACAGAAGATGAATGACCATCAGAGAAATGTGATTCAAGAATATACCAGGAATGTGTAAAGATATGTTCATGTTAAAATATGTAGAAGGTCTGCAAAGACCGATGACTTCCTAATTGCTTGATAGTATTAACATCATTTCTTGAAAATCAATTTCATTTTTAGAGCCAACTGAAGAAATTATTTCCTTTATAATGAATCATGAAATAATTAACATATCTTTATAATAAAATATGAAAAATAAGCACATTAATGAAATTAGACAATGAGGTGCTATAAGATATTTGGCTGCTATAGATATCTGGCCTTTACTTGCTTTAATTTTAAACGAAAATTTTGTATTTTGGCAGGAATGTCTTACTCTAACTAGGAAAGAAAGTGCGCAGAAAATAATTTAATCAGTGTCTAGGAGTCTGAGAACAAACTTAGGGTAAGAGACTATGCTGGGACCAATCACAAGTTTACCGTAAGTCTCTGCTTAACCTTGCACTTCCAAGTAGAACCACCTGTCTGCCAGCCCCAACATCCTGGTCTCAGAGCAGCTTCTCTCTCCTTTGCTTTTTGAAACTATACCCTTGAGATTGCTTTCTCTTCCTTTGCTGACAGGGACATCGTGGAAGCTGCAGTTGCCTCCCATCTGGCCCCCAGAAGTTTCTTTTATTTTGCAGTCCCATGGCAGACTAGTACCTCCTTCCTGTCTCAGGGCCTGCCTGCCCCAACCCACAAAGGGTTAGGGTTAGTCCTCTTAGAGGCTATACCTCTGTGGTCTGCACCCTTCATATAGAAGCTGCTAAGGACAGAGACTCCATCTGCAGCAGGCCAGCTGGAGGCAGGTCTGTCTGGTTTCTGGCTTCAGTTGTAACCTGCTTCCCTAGGTTCCTGGGGCTACTTGACCTCCGACTAACCAGCCTGCTGCCTGGTTCTAGGACCCAGCTTGATCTGAGGCAGTAGGACTTAGGCTGCTTTACTGCCTGTAATTTGGCCTCCAGTCACCATTGCTGGCCTTGTGCCTCTGCTCTGATAACTGGCCTCTTGTCTGGTTCCTGGGTGCCAGAACCCTGTGGCGGATCTGCCTTGTTGCCCTGTGCCTTGTTTTTATCACCCTTCCTCCCAGGGACTGAAGCCCTCCTCAAAACACAGAGGCATTTTCTGATGTCAGCCTCCCAGCTTGCCTTTTTGCTTGGATTCCAGAGTGTCCCAAATTTCTCATTCTGCAGGACCTGCAGTCAGGAAGCCTCTGTTCTGGACATGTTTCTCAATAACTGGCAAGTTCATTTTTCCAGTTACTCAGGCCAAAACCTTGGAGTCATCCCTAACTCCCTCCATTCTCTCCTGCTCCACATCTGAGCCTTCTGCAAATTCTTAGTTCTACTTAAAAAATATATCCAGAGGCCGAGCACAGTGCTTCTCACCTGTAATCCTAGCACTCTGGGAGGCTGAGGCAGGTGGATCGCTTGAGCTCAGGAGTTGAAAATCATTGTGAGCAAGAGCGAGACCCTGTCTCTAAAAATAGCCAGGCATTCTGTCAGTTGCCTATAGTCCCAGCTACTTGGGAAGCTGAGGCAAGAGGATTGCTTGAGCCTAGGAGTTTGAGGTTGCTGTAAGCTGTGACACAACAGCACTCTACAGAAAGTGACAAAGCGAGACTCAAAAAATAAAAAAAATCTAGAATCTGACTGCACTGGTCTGACCCATATTACCCATTCCCTGAATTCTTGCAGTGGCCTCCTGATTGGTCTCCTGGCAGAGGTGTCCTGTTCCCTTTTAGTGTATTCTCAACACTGCTCCTGAGTGGTCCTGTTTAAACATGAGCCAGGGCTGGGTGCAATGGCTCACATTTATAATCCCAGCATTCTGGGAGGTCAAGGCAGGAGGATCCCTTGAGCTCAGGAGTTTGAGACCAGCCTAAACTAGAGCAAGGTCCCATCTCTATTGAAAATAGAAAAACTAGCCGGGCCTGCCTGTAGTCCCAGCTACTGGGGAGAATGAGGCAGGAGGATCGCTTGAGCCCAAGAGTTTGAGGTTGCTGTAAGCTGCACTCAACTTAGGGTAACAAGTGAGACTCTGTCTCAAAAGGATAAAAAAGCCAGATTATATCACTCCTCAGAGTCCTCCAGTGGCTCCTATTTCTCCCAGTGTGAAGTCAAAATACCCCATGCAAATGTACAGTGCCCTAGGTGGCCCCATTACCTCTGCTCTTTCCTGCTTACTGAGTTTCTGTCCAGTACCTTTCCTTGCCCTGCACTCCAGGCCTTTTTCTCTATTCTTTGAACTCTCCCTAGGATTTGCTAGAAATTGTTCTTCCAGATGTCTGAACGGCTTGCTTCCTCGCTTCCTGTAACTTTTTTCAAGTCTCACCCATCAGTGAGGCTTCCCTCGCTGAAATCACAACCTTCTCTATTTTCTACTTTATTTTTCTCCTTAGTGCTTACCGCTATCGAACATTTTGTATGCATGTATGTGTGCATGTTATGAGTGTGTATATATGTATGTTAGTGTATGTACGCGTTTATATGTACATGTTTGTGTTTGTGCATGTATGTCTGCATGTGTAAATATATGTTTATGTATGTGTACATGCATGTGTGTATGTGTGTATATTGGTTCACTACTTCATTCCAAAGTCTAGAACAGAAACTGACCAGGGTATGAGTTCAATAAACATTTCTTAAATGGATGAATCAGATAGTAGAAGGTTTACCAGAAAGGTTTACCAGTTCTGAGCATGTTTTATGGTTTATCTCACTGAATTCTCACTATAACCTTATGTGATGGTACTTTAATGATTTCCGTTTTACAAATGAGAAAACTGAGTCGTAAGATGTGAAATGACTTGCCCCAAAGAATCTGAGCTACCACACAAATATTTGAAAAGGGCAGTGTGTTAGAACAAACTACACTTTCTTGTTAGATGGATCTATGTTCACATTGCAGACCTGTCAGTTACTAGTTGAGCTGAAATCTCTCCAAACTTCAGTGTCCTCACTTGTGAGACATGGACAACCATTCTCCCTTCTAGGTTGTTGAAGGTTACATGAGATTATGAGTTATTTTTGTATGTGTTTTTCTGATTGCTAGGGAACTTGAAATTTTTTATCTGTTGGCCATTCAGGTTTCCTATTCTGAGACTTTCCCATTCATAATCTTTCCCCAGTTTGTTTGTTCTGTTTTTTGTTTTTTTTTTTTGGGACAGAGTCTCACTTTGTCACCCTCAGTAGAGTGCGATGGCATCACAGCTCACAGCAACCTCAAACTTTTGGGCTTAAGCAGTTCTCTTGCCTCAGCCTCCCAAGTAGCTGGTACTATAAGTGCCTGCCACAATGCCCAGCTATTTTTTTTTTTTTTTGAGACAAAGCCTCAAGCTGTCACCCTGGATAGAGTGCTGTGGCATCACAGCTCACAGCAATCTCCAATTCCTGGGCTCAAGCGAGTCTCTTGCCTCTGCCTCCCAAGTAGCTGGGACCATAGGTGTCTGCCACAACGCCCGGCCATTTTTTAGTTGCAGCTGTCACTGTTGTTTGGCGGGCCCGGGCTGGATTTGAACCCACCAGCTCAAGTGTACGTGGCTGGCACCTTAGCCCTTTGAGCCACAGGCGCCAAGCCAACCCAGCTATTTTTGTTGTTGTTGTTGTTATAATTGTCATTTAGCAGGCCCTGGCTGGGTTCAAACTCGCCAACCCTGGTGTATGTGGTTGGCGCCCAAACCACTGAGCTATGGGTTTTGAGCCTTTTCCCAGTTTTGATTTTGTTTTTTTCTTAACGAGTTGTAGGAGTTTTTTTGAATATTACAGGTATGTGCTGTCTTACATGTTTACAGATGACTTTCTTCACACCTGTTATGTTTTGGTTGGTGATATTTAGGAACCTTCTGTTACTCATCTACTTAGAGACCTGGTACTCGTGGTTGATCAAGTCATTGAGAACACAGATTTATTGACTGGGCGAGGTGACTCACACCTGTAATCCTTGTACTTTGGGAGGTTGAGCCAGGAGGATCGCTTAAGCCTAGGAGTTTGAGGTTGCTGTGAGCTAGGCTGACACCACAGCACTCTAGCCTGAGAGACAGAGTGAGACATTGTCTCAAAAAAAAAAAAAAATACAGATTTATTCATTTAGTCAGTTTTGATTGAGAGGTAGAGCTTTGTGGGATATCCATTCAGTTAGTACACTCTAAATCCTGACTTGCGGTTTATGCTACTCATGATGGCTCTAAGTTTTAGCAGAAAGAGAATGTGTTTTGTAAAAGCCAAGTAGACCCAAACACTTCCCAGACTTTGACTACACAATCAGAAATGTCAAACGAGTTCTGGAATTTATGGGGTTAGCTTCACGCTATCGGGCATGTGTTGTCTTCCCTGTGGACAGATTTTGCGTTTAGCCCACTCCACTAGGGCAGGTGACAGATCCTTCAGACATGCCCTGTGGGGCAGGCTCCAGGGCAGTCTCAGAAACTAGAGGAATTAGTCATGTGGTCAAACCTGGTAGGCTCTTTTGAAATTGTGTGACTTCCTGTGAGGCTGCCAGCTCTGCACATCTTGGAGGTCTACAGAGGAGTGAGTGAAGCACCCAGATACATGTGCCGGGGCTGCAGGTTCTGTTAGAGTCTGCGTAGTACAAGGCCCCAGCCGCCAGCCCTTTATTCAGCAGGAGAATTTGGAGCACATCACCCCTCTGCTCCAGGTTTCACCCTGCAGGTTTTGGCTGAGTTTGGGGAATGTCTCACAGAGAAACTGTTGTGTAAGCCACTTGGGAGTTCAACAAAATGGGTCTTGGATACCTGTAATACCACACAAGTCCTTTTCTTGATAAAGTGGCTCCAGTAAATTTCTTACATAGTCTCTAGAACCTGCCATCCAGTGCATCAAAATAAACATTTTCACATTCTGCTTTGGAGATCAAGAGTACAGTCACTTTCCCACTAACATGAGGCTTAGACAACAACCTCAGTCTCTCTGTGCCTCCGCTTGCTCCTCCTTAAGATAGAGCTACGGTGAGGATTAGGTCGGGTAGTGCATGCGAATCCTTAGGCTATGCCCTCTCGTTGTCACTGCTCTTAAGCTCCTGCTGAATGAAGGGCTGGTGGCTGGTGCACCAGCCTTCTTATATGACTTCAACAAGTTATTGGTACTATTTCCCTTCTTTCATTGCAGGTACCCTGTCTAGGGCTAGAAAATGAAGGAGTTGCTGTTTATATAAAGCTCTTTAATTTCCAGACAGAGTAGTTGTATTCTCCATATCGTCACTGACTGAATGAAAGCACTTAATGCTGAAGTCTTACTCAGGCTATTCTCAGGTTGGCCGGGTGAATGCCCCACGCTCAGCTTCAGGAGAGGCAGAAGTACACACAGAGAGGAGACAGCCCTGGCCAGGCAGAAACAGGACCAGGGAGGAAGCTCAGCCTTGGTATTCCCTGGCATTCGATTCTATGTAGATTCAGATGATATTAAGAAAGCAGCAGTCTTTCTCCATCCTTGCATTTAGCCTCTGACTGCCAAATCACAAAAGAAGGGAGGAGAGGCACAGTGTTTGCGGTTGTGACCAAGGCCGCACGTTCCAGCTAGTGGACCACCAGCCAAGGTTTTATTCCCGTTCCCTACAAAATTTCATAATACTCAGGAGTTAGAATTGGTCCATATGTTAAGAAACAGCTTGTTTTTATACTTGAAACTTTCAGGGGAAGCCTTACTTTATTATTATTACTTTGGATGTTTTTCATGAGTCAGAATAACATCTGTGGAAGATTCTACACTGGCCTTGATGTCAGACACTGTCATTTCCTTGCTCAAAGGCAGTGGCCTGTGCTTCAAGGAACTCCCTGGCCATGGAAACTGGCTGTGTAAATAGACAGTTGATGTGTTAGCTCTTTCAGTCTTTACCCCCAACCTCTTGGGGAAGTGACTTTAGAAACTCCCTGGCCCATCTTCTCCTGGATTCCTGTGGAGGCAGTCACCGCAATAACCACCTTCTTTTATGCTAGTTGTCTTGAGAGCAAGGGAAATACTCCCCCTGGGCATCAGACAGGCGTTGAACAGTGAGACAAGCAGAGTTGGGAGTGTCTGAGTCACACTCTGTGCCCCTGACCACTGGCCCTCTCCTCAACCCTCTGAGATGGTATTATTTTCCCTGATTTTACTGCTACCTTAACAGTGACATGTCCAAGGTCACACAAGTGGCAAGTGACCCAGGCTTTTGTTTTCATTTTGCCAATTAAACAAGTATGCACGCACAAAATCAATTCATTTCCACTTAGGACAAGAGTTTGATTCTTCCTTTTTCTCAGCTTAGACAGATGCCTTTTTCTATTCCCCTGGAGCCATCAGATGCCCAGGTCAGTGTCACTTTTATTTGTTCCTTCTCTTAGATTATATTCTGTTTATTCTCTCCCTCGGCTACCTGAGAAGTCTTTTTGCTAGTTTAATCCTACTTTTAATTCAAATAAACTTCTATCCCTTGATCACCTGGGAAATCCATCCATGGATTAGTCTTAACTCTCTCTGAACTGTGAGTTTCACACCGGAATTCATTTAAGAAAGGGCAGAGCTAAGAGGCTACTCTGCTAGAGGCCAGAGAGATTAGGGAACATGGGGGCCAGGCCAGGTCCAAACGATCAGACACCTGCAATGATGGGTGTGTTAACAGAAGCAGAACGGGTCACACAGGCTGTGACTTCTCATCACAGTGGTTGCTGGGCTCCCATATCTGCTCAGTGCCTCTTACCTGGTCACCTGGTCATTCATGGAACTGCGCAAGAAACCAGTCTTGCCTGCTCCATCTCTAAGTAATCTGGGGGATTCAGTTAGCAGTAATTAATTTAAGCACTATCAGTTAAAAGTTTTGAAGCAAGTTTTTTTTTTTTTTTTCTGAGACAGAGCCTCAAGCTGTCACCCTGGATAGAGTGCCGTGGCATTGCAGCTCACACCAACCTCCAATTCCTGGGCTCAAGGGAATCTTCTGCCTCCACCTCCCAAGAAGCTGGGACTGCAGGCGCCCGCCACAACGCAGACCATTTTTTGGTTGCAACCGTCATTGTTGTTTGGCGGGCCCGGGCCGGATTCGAACCCCCCCAGCTTCAGGTGTACGTGGTTGACGCCTTAACCCGTTGAGCCGCAGGCGCCGAGCATGAAGCAGGTTTTAAGTTAAAAAGCAAGTCAAAATGAAGCTGAGAGAAGAATACTAAAAGGGAGAGATTTGTAAAAGCACAGCACAGTTTTACTAGGCTGTCAGTGAGGGACGGCTCCCACATGGCACAGGTACCTTCCTGTAGTCCACTGCTTGCTCTGGCAGGGGAACCAGATGGACCCTGTGGCTCTTTTGATGTAACACTACCCCTTTTGAGGTCAGAAAACTAAAGGCAAGAAACATTAGGTAATTAGCTTAATATTACCCAGATTGTAAGTGGCTGGTGCGAGAATCAAGTTCTGCTTACTTAGTCTGAAGTTGTCAACCACTCCATACCATTCCATGAGCATATTTGCCCTTTGCTTCTCAATGAAATGGAAAGGAAATTAAATTCTTATTTCCTTCTATCCCTCTCTCTCCCTCTGTATCTTCCTTCCATTAGTGTCAGTGCCACCACTCCATCACACCACTGCTGAACCATGCTGTGCATCAGGCACTGTGGTGAAGTGCTGTGCACACATCAGTCTTCCCAGTCACCCCAGAGTAGATGCCATCATTGTCCCTGTTTACAGGGGGACAGTGGAGACTAGGAAGGATTAAGCAGCTTCCCTAGGTCACACAGCCATAAGTGGTAAAGCCAGATTTACAGTCCAGACTCTTTGATTCTGGAGTTCATGCCAGTAACTACTAGCTATCCTTCTGACAGTTTATTTCTTTAGTTTAATTCCTAAAACAGAACTGTTTTCTCTGAATGCAGAAGTTGAAACCTGTTGAGGAAATTCAACCAGAGTATTTCTTGAAGAAAAAAGAAGCCACTTCCTGATTTATTTGCTAACCCTATGACATTATTAGCTCTTTCTTGTCTTCACACGAGAATAAAGTGGATACACTTCTTTAGGAACTTCTGAAGGTACTTGGGGGCCAGAAGCTGGTCCTCCTCTCTGATTTTCTTTGCCCTACATCTGCCCTCTAAGCCACGCCAGCACCAGGCAGGCAGAGCTGCACAGACGCTGAGGCGGCTACAGTGCTGTCCCTTCTCTGGTTTCCCACTTGCTTTTGCTACAAACCCTGTTTTCCCCATCAAAACCTTATCTCTGAAATTTTAACTTCCAAGCTACTTTGAATTTGTTTATTTCTGCCAGGGATAGAAAAATCAGGAAATAGGACACACAAGCAGCAAAGAAACATTTTGGGAGTATATTTGTTGTCACCATAAGCAATGACATGTAGATTTAAAAAGTCATATGGTTTTTTTGATGGTTCATCGTGTGATGGCTCATGCCTGTAATCCCAGTACTTTATTTATTTATTTATTTTTAAGACAGAGCCTCAAGCTGTCGCCCTGGATAGAGTGCCGTTGCATCACAGGTAACAGCAACCTCCAATTCCTGGGCTCAAGCGAGTCTCCTGCCTCCTCCTCCCAAGTAGCTGGGACTACAGGCGCCTGCCACAACGCCTGGCCATTTTTTGGTTGCAGCCATCATTGTTGTTTGGTGGGCCCAGGCTGGATTCAAACCCGCCAGCTCAGGTGTACGTGGCTGGCGCCTTAGCCCATTGAGCCACAGGCGCCAAGCCCCAGTACTTTATTTTTAAATTTTATTTTATTTTTATTTTTCAAGACAGAATCTCATCTTGTTACCCTGCATAGAGAGTATGGTATCTTATCTCACAGCAACCTCAAACCCTTGGGCTTGAGCAATCCTCTTGCCTCAGCCTCCCGAGTAGCTGCAATCCCAGCACCTTCACAGGCCAAGGTGGTCGGTGTCATATCCCCTATGGCCCTGGTCTCGATGGCCGCAGAAGGGAACTAGGCAAGATGCAGATTAGAAGTTCAAGCTTATAGGAGGCGGGCTAACTTTGATTGCAGGGTAGCCCCAAGCAACTTCTACAGTAGCCTTTTATTGAGACAGCACAAGACAGGTGAGGGGAGTATTAGACAATGACTACGTGCCCAAGGCTCGCCATGGGCTCGGGTTCTTTCTCTGCAAGGAGCACCTGCGGACAAATTGGCCAAGGGCCTGCCCCCCCAG
>CAUYON010031740.1:0-10335 GCA_963573935.1 Arctocebus calabarensis
GTAGTCCCAGCTACTTGGGAGGCGGAGGCAAGAGACTCGCTTGAGCCCAGGAATTGGAGGTTGCTGTGAGCTGTGATGCCACAACACTCTACCCAGGGTGACAGCTCGAGGCTCTGTCTCAAAAAAAAAAAAAAAAAAAAATGATTGATGAGACCAGGCACAGGAAAAGTGGCAGCTTTTACAGCAAGATGGATTTAAAAAGTTGAGTCTGTCCATAACCTGCTACACCTCTGTGTTACTCAGAAATAAATTCAGTGAAGAACTGGGTCAAAATATTTTTTGTATGGCTTAGCCCAGTCACAAAGAAAGCCAAGACCCTGTGTTCACCAAGGCATCTGGAAGGTTCTCCAAAGAAACCCTACCTACAATACACTATTAAAGGTCCTAGGGCACAGACAGAGGTTGGGAGGTCATAATGTGAAGAGGAGAATGTTGACAGCTCATCATATACTCATATTGCCCAGTGGTGAGCAAAGTGAACAAGTCTGCAACTTTATCCTCATTTCATTCTTGCATAGCTTTAGTAATCATCTTTATTCTAATGACCCTCACTTCTTATCTCCAACTGTAATTTCTCTTACCAATTTTAGAACCGTACAGCCATTGTTAAGTCATTTTGACCTGAATTGCTCACCAAATTAAGCTGGCAATCTTTCCTATACTGTTCCTCCTCTTGGTTCTATGATGCCCAGGCATCATCACATCATCACAGCACGATTGTCAAAGCCAGAAATTCTATGACCATCCTTGACTCCACTCTCTCATTCTCACCACAACCCCAAGACTCAAATACTTTCTCTCTTTACCTCTTTCTCACTCACTCTCTTTCTCTCTCTCTTCCCCCAAAGCCACTTATTGATCCAACCTTTCATATATCTTTAGAAATCAACTACCATGCTCCATCTCCACGGTCACCATGGCAGTTCAAGGTCATATCCTCTCTAGCTGAGTCTCCCCATGTCAACGCTCTTGTCTGTCAATCGTATCCAACTGCTTAGAATTCCTCAAAGGCTGCCTTTTCTCTTTCACCTAGGCCTTCACACACATTGTATCTTCTAGGTGGAGGACTCTTTTCTGCCTACCCTGGCTGACAACTGCAGCTGATCTCTCAGAGTTCAGTTTAGATGTAACTGACTTAACCTGAGAATGTAAGTAAAGTTTCTGAGCATTCAGTACTTTTCTTGTCACAACACTCAACTGGAATTCCATGCTTTCTTGTTTATAACCGCATCAGACTCCATCCACCGTCTGGTCTCAAAGCTGGCTTACCTTGTGAGCCCTTGTGTCACTGACCTGTAGCACAGGATTGGGACACAGGTCATGTTCAGTAAGTATTTATGAACTCAGAAGAGGAAGTAAGAAAGAAAGCAAGGAAGGGAAGAAGAAAATAGGGGAAGGAGAAAGATTAGGAGAAAGATACCCAATCTGCTTTGTAAAGACACAATAAACATGTAACTGTAAGTATTTAAGTAAGTAAATCCCTGAAATCAGTATTTTTCCCTTACTATTTGCCTCTGTTATAAAACTACATAAAAGGAAAAAAATAAACAAATTAAAGTTCTAATTGTTGGTTTCAGGTGAATCAAGTTTTAAACTATAGATTTATTCTGAAAGTAATACATAAGAGGAAACTAATGTTTTATAAAATAATAAAGTTGAACCTTTTGTAAAGCATATAATATCCTGTCATTTTCTTAAATCGAGATTTCATAAATAGCATGTGCTTAAAGGTAAGTATATCACAACAGCTGTCTCACAGCAATACTAGTCAGTTCCTTTAAGCTTTCCAGAAAACACCTAAATTGTTCAACTTTGTAGAAAAAGTATCACAATAGGAAAAGAAGGAGGCCCTTATTTGAGTCCAATTTTTTAAAAATGATTGTATTTTGATGATTGATTGATTTTTATGACTTTCCGTTTTTAATCCATTTCAATGACCATGCCTTGTGTACCTATGAGGGTCAACTAAGATCAAGAATTTTCCCAATATGAATTTACAGATGTTATAATGACCAAATATCCTGAGTGAATGGTAGGAATTCTATCTTCTGTGTGCTTTTAAGTTCCAACTGCATTGTGCCTGGAAAATCAAAACCAATTTTGATAGAATATTGTTCCATTGATTTTTCAAAGGCAAAATGCTATACCAGGGACCCAGACATCAATTTTCCCATCATATTTTCCTTGGACCAAGATACCTCTTTTTGTCATGGTGTCTTGAACCACTTTCATATCATCAAAAAAAGAGAGAGAAAAAACAGATGGAGAGCAATAAAGCTAATTAGCATGCTTCTAAGAAACACACGCACACACATATGATAGTCTCTTCAATAAATAGTGCTGGGAAAACTGGATATCTATGTTTATTGTAGCACTATTCACATTAGGCAAGATATGGAATCACATGTTCATCAAAGGATAAAAGTATGAAGAAAATAGACTGGAATACTAGTAAGCCATAAAAAGTAAGTAAAAGCCTGTAAGTTGTAGCAAAATGAGTGAACCTGGAGGACATTACATTAAATGAAATAAGTCAAGCACAGAAAGATATTATGTAACACATGATTTCACTCATATTATGTGGAATCCCAAGAAATCGATCTCATAAACTAGAGAGTAAATGGTGTTTACTCAAGGCTGGGGCAATAAAGTGGAGGGGGACTAGAAAGAAATTGGTCAATGGGTAGAAAGTTACAGTTAGACTGAATATTGCACAGTAGGGGACTACGATTATCAACATTGTATTATATATTTCAAAATACCTAAAAGAGAGAATCTTAACTGTTCTTACCACAAAAAAATGATAAACGTATGGGGTGATAGATATTCTAAATACCCTATTGATTTTTACACAATGTATACACACAATGAAATATCACACTATACTCCATACAGAAGATGTACAATTACTACGAGTCAATTAAAAACAAAATTTTAAAAAATCTCTCTCTTTGGCACACAGACACGTCCTGCTCTTGAGAAAGAGAGATTACTGTGCTGTGGATTTAGGCCAAAATTAGCAGTTTAAATATTATTTTTCTAGTGCAAAGATGTAATTAATGTACTTAATAATGCTGCAATCAAAAAGTAATTTCACTGTGGCCTCATAGTTAAATAAAGACTTACTTAGATTTTCCATTGCTGATGCCAACAAATCTATTTTCCAGACACTAAGGGGCCAAGAACCATGTCCACTGAATTTTTCACAGTCTCCTATTTGGCTAGAAAGGGATTTACAGAACAGCGCATTGTGCAAAGCTACAAAGCAAGACCAGGCATGTTGAACTGTTATTATCAATTCTTAGATGATCAGGAAAAAAATATAAGATTCATATCACAAAACAATTATCCTCTTTAACTGGATTTTTTCCCTTCTGGACATACACAGTGTGAGAATTGGATATTGTTCTAGTAGCAGTTCTCGTAGAAGGATCTCATGGAACTGGCTCTTCCCAGGAGAAGTGTGATGAGGAATTTGGAAGGAATAATTGAGGGTATTGTTTGAGTTTTCTTCATATTCAAAGCCTCTACTGAAGGTTTTGTTAGAGTGGGGACTCACAAGGCACTCACAGAGCAGGTTGGAGAAAGATTTCTTGAAATACGTTACTGATAGGAACTAAGGCAGAGAGCTTGCACCTGTCCACTTAGGGCTCCATGAGGCTGAGAAAATGAAACTCTCCAAGATAATGAGTTAATCCACAAGTGTTTAATTAAAACAAAGATGTTGTGCTGTGAATTTATTTCTCTTACTTTCTCTTAGGTAGTTTATTTTTCTCTGTTACCTAGGTTATTACCTTTCAGGTTTAATCATTTAAATTGCTAACAAATGTTTAATTTTTTTAAAATGAGGGGTGTATATGTAGCTTAGAGAAGATCCCATTTCTTCCACCTCCAAGCCCCTATTTGTTGCAATGATGAAAACTTACTACTTGTCTCATTTTAGACAGATTTGTTAAAATTTATAAGTACTGTGGTTGCCTTCTTGTTTCTACTTATGCCCTTGTTTACTTAGCTTCGGGTGCTTTGGTTAAATATTGGCCATAGCTACTTTAAAGTTAATGAATTTTTAAAATAATTCTATATTCTACTGAGAAACAAATATAACCAAAAAACTTTTTATAAAAGTGATGACCTTTGCTTTTATTTTTAATATCTATGGCATTGACATACTTTTTGCATTCACCTCTTTGTAATTTTACCACTACCATCACCACGCAACTGAATTCATAAAACAAAACATTCTCTGATCATTTACACTCTATTTCCTAAGATTCCAAGGCATATCACATTATCTGTACTGCTTTAAATATTTTTCATGATAGAGAGTTAGAAATATGTCTCTAATTTTTATATTTCCATCACCTAGCACAGAAAAATGGCTTTTGGTACAAATTCAATAGAAGTTGGTAAATAAATGCTTGAACAAGAGAATGTGTTATATTTTCTTGTATTGGGTAATATGCTCTCATAAGCTCTCATATGTTCTCATAAGCTGCCATATGCTGTCATACACTCTCATAAACTCTCATATATTGGAAGTGTATTAGTTACATATTTTATCTATATTTTTTGATTCACTTTTGAGCCCCCTCAGCCCATGGCAAACTAAAAGTTCCATAAATGAATGATCAATGACAAAAGGAATAGCAAAGTAGATATGCAAAGAAGCAAAACTTTGCCCAAGTTCAAGGACCTTATCACTACATCTCTCCAACTCTTCCATCAGTTCCTACAAAATGATGATTCTTTGCCTTACTCTGTTTTCTGGATAATTCATAGTGAAAAGGAATTTATTTATGGCAGTTATAGAGACTTAAAAGTTCAAGGTCAGGAACCCATTCCTGGTAGGAACCTTCTTTCTGGGGGAGAGGGAGAAAATGTCTACAGAGTTCTGAGAGGTTGCAGGGTGTCACATGACAAGGGAGCCTTAGAATACTAACATGCTATTCAGGTCTCTTTTCTTTTTAGAAGGCCATCAGTCCCTCTTCCATGATGACTCATTAATTCATTCATTAGGGTAAAGCCTCCCTGGTCCGATCACCTCTTAAAGGTCCCACCTCTCAATATTGCTACATTTGGGGATTAAATTTCAATGTGAGTTTTGTTGGGGATGAATATCAAAACATAACACTCCTCTTTGCCTCTTCTGGAATTCATGAGACTCATTTACAGAAGGAATCAAGTGAATACAGAAAGCAAGAGAATTAATTAATAGTCCAGAGTTTGGAAGAATCTTGGCAAAGGGGTACAAAAGTCATGAGGATCATTTGAACAAAGGCAGTAAATGTATACTGTGCAGTTTTGAGAGAATAAATTCAGATATTTCAACAGTAGCCAAAATATCATGGTCATAACTTAATTTATCATGTCTATATTTTTAAGGCCATCCCTGTAGGTTTTTCATCTGAACAACAGGAGAAAAACATTTCCTGCTCCTTCCTACTGATAATTAATTCACATAATGTAAATCATAGATGCTACCTCTCTTACCTTATATAAGCATTATTTAAAGCAAAGAGAGGGGGAAAAAATCTCCCTTCCCTTTACCAAGTTCCCACTTCTACCTAGGCTATGACTATAAAAAGCGAAAGAAAATTCCAGAGTTAGAGATACATTGGAACCCATTCATGTGTCCCCAACCAGGAGAAAATCTTTAGTCCCTGACTGGACACTCGAATTGGCTACTCATGGGAACTGAATTCCTTGGTATAGGACCAACCATCATACACACATTGAGGAAAGGGAAACTGAAAATCTAATGTTTAATTGGGTGTGAATCAGTTCGCTTTACTGGCTAGAAAGATTTTTAACAAGAATCTCACTAGAAAGAAAGGACAAATTTGCTTTGTTCCCCACTTTCCAAAACCTACATAGAAACCAGGTTTACCTAGTTCATTTCATCACTGAAAAAGCATAGATAATTTCTCACTGTCAAGTTTTCAGTTCTTGCTGTGGCCAAATTAAAGTTCTTCTAACTGTGGCAGCAGGAAGTTCACTTTATTCTTTGTATCGCTTATACGTGTATCTAGGAAATACAGAATAATTAACCAGTATAAATCTATGCGTCTTCCCATCAACGCAGTAGTCTCTCTTCTCTGCAGGAAACACATTCCAAGATCCCCACTGAGAGCCTGACTCCATGCACAGCACCAAATTTTGTATATACTAAGTTTAGGCAATTAGATAAATGAGATAGCTACAAGTGACTAAGGGGCAGGTAATGTCTACAGCATGGAGATGCTGGGGACAGAGTAGGACAGCTCAGGATTTCATCACCCTCCTTAGAACAGCACACAATTTAAAACTTGTTTATTTCTGAATTCGCCATTTAACTTTTTCGGACAGCAGTTGACCTAGGGCAACCGAAACCATGGAGAATGAAACCACGTGTGACAGGGGGCGAGACAAAAAAGCATGAATAAATAATCTGATGGGAAGGTATAGTTACGTAACTTTAAGCAAGTCCAGTGTCGTCTTACTCTGAAAGGGAGACAAAAAGATGAGAGACTTATTAACATAAGCCTGGAATGTGTGTTGTTGAGTGATGTTAGTCAGAAACCTGGGCAACCTTCCAGGTGACTTGGGCCAATCAAAGCAAGGGGATGCAATACCTCATACCACGCTTCATCCAAAGGGAAGAAGAAATTTAGGTCATGTACATGTGAAAGCTGAGCATGCAAATTGGGTCATTCTGGCCATATCCAACAAAAACAGGGTCAAGGGGCAGGGTGTGAGCGGAGGCACCCAAGGCACACAACATTTCTTCAAGAATTAAATTTTACACAGGCTGCTGAAACTGCCTATTGGAACTTGCTACCAGTTTCATCTAGTAACTACTATAACAATATGCTGCAACTCTAACACTCATTTTACCCACTGCTGATACTCCCCAAAACCTCACTGATGGCAATGAACTCTCATTCAAAACCATACGTAACATTTTTCCTTTTAATAACACCTCCAATTTTCTCTTTGTTCTTCAGACTCACTTGGTCTGTGTGTATGCCCTGAATTATAATTCTTTCTTCCCAAATAAAAAGTGTTAAATTTAGAGATTGGTCTTTATATTTTGACTTTGACAAATGTTTATTCTTCAGGTTCTAAAACTGCCTGGGTCAGCTTGAGGAATCCCCAGGGTTCAGTAACTAGTAATAGTGAAGATAATGAATTTGTCCGTCTTGTTCAACATTTGTCTATCCTCATTAGTTTATATACGCACTAACATTTATTGAATGGAGAAATGATAATGATACAAGAAGAATTGTTTTACTCATTGAGAACTTGTTAAGTGCTTCAAAGTATAGTAAGTCTTTGTGTATTTCCTTAATTCCTGAACATTCTGAGGGGAAAACAACCTCTTGGGGTTTGTTTTATCTTCACTATAGCCTTTCTGACAAGTGATGTTTAGAATGCTTGCTGGTAAATTTAAGTGAAATAAAGTTTGATATTGGAAAGTTTCTAATGAAAAAAATATTTTCAATAGTCACAAAAAACAAAAGCTACAGACGCTTTTTAAAAATATTTGCAGAAATTGATAAATTCAAAAGATTGCAGAGAAGGGACTTTTTGAGGTCCATTGTTCAACTCCCTAATTTTATAATTGTAAGTCTGCAGGTTGAATCAGATCCAGTGCCATATATTTGACCAGTAGCAGAGATGGAAATAGACTCCCCCAATTAGAAGTGCAGGTCCCAGTGAGCTTATTCAGTAATATTTTTTACCACTCCCATCAAGATGATGGGAGTTAATGATTACCTAATAATTATTTGAGCCTGAAGATTCACAAGATCCCAGTTCACTTCATCACCCCATGTGTCTGGGGCAAATGTAATGAAGTGTCATAGGTAATAAATTATTGCTTAATGAGGATTCTCAGGAAAGTTACCATGACCCAGATCAGTGAGAGGGAGGGTGTGAAATAATAGCTACACTACACCTCAAATTTCCTATAAGCTTTCATCTGTGCTATTGCCAATTAAAAACAATTAAACAGTAAGACCTCATGAAATGTTAACCTACAGGCAACTTTCCTTTCATTCCTTAGGTGCATTTCATCTCCCCAGAAAAAAAATGTTGGAAAGCCTCTGTTCTGTGTCCCCAGGAGATGCTGCCTTTCTAGCTAAATCCTTCTGTAGGGAGGAGGAAGTCATAGTTGGACCCTGAGATCAAAAGCCAGAGCCACCTAGCCCTGAAGAGATGCCACCAGTAATCAGTGCTCTATCAAAAGGCTGAGCTCCTGTTCTCCTAGCTGTGAATAGAAAGGTGACACAGGATACCCTGGTGCCCCAAGGCTGTAGCATTGGTTGCATAACACCTACAGCTGTACCCATCATGTTATCTGGTCAGGCAATAGAAATGTTCAGGTAATCCACATAGATAACAACTGGAAAATGGCAATCCTTTTTTGAAGAAATGGAAAGTATGTATTGATTATGGCATATTCTTATAACTCCAGAAACACTTTTTGTGAGGTCTTCATCAAGCCATGTTTTGGAAGAAGTTTCTGGTGCTTCCCTCTCCCTCCAGAAAGGACTGCAAATGATAATGATAACTATTAAATGATAATTTAACCTGCATTTTTAGAAAGATGTTTAAAGCCTACGATTACAAATTTTCTAACATATAGCCCATCTGCAATCAAGACATTTATCTCACACTCAGTGCAAATCTTCAACAATGCAGCTGAAGCTGGAAAGGATGCATTTGAAAACTAAACCACTCTACACTGCTTCCATAGAGAGGTATGAACAGAGTATCATATCATTTCTTAGGTGAATAGTTGATTTTTTTGACAAAATGAACCTGAATGTGGATAACATAGACATATAACATCCTCCAGGGAAATGCAAATCAAAACTACAATGAGGTATCACCTAACTCCAGTGGGAATGACTTTTATCAAAAAGTCCCAAAACAAGAAGTGCTAGCATAGATGCAGAGAGCAAGGAACACTTACACACTGTGAGGACAAAGGGCTGATAACCCAGCCATTGGTGGGACTGCAAACTAGTACAACCTCTGTGGAAGGTAGTAGGGAGATACCTCAAAGGGCTAAAAGTAGACCTACTATTTGATCTAGCAATCCCACTACTAGGTATTGACCCAAAAGAAAAAAAGAGAAAAGACATTTTATAAAACAACAAACCTGCATTGAATGTTTTTAACTTCACAATTCACAACTACAAAAATGTAAAAACAATCTAAGCAAATGCCCATCAACACATGACTGGATTAGTAAAATATGGTATATGTATACCATGGAATATTAATCAGCCATTACAAATGGTGATCTCCTATCTTTTATACCAACCTGGGTGGAACTGGAGACCATTCCTCCAAGTGAAGTATCACAGAATGGAAAAACAAACACCACACATACTCAGTACTAAGTTGGGATAGTCGATCAACACTTGTGTGTGCACAGACGGAAGTAAAACTCAACAGAAATCAAGTAGGTACAAAGGGGGGTGAATCCACATCCAACAGGTACATCACACACTTTCTGGGTGAAGAGGACACTTACGACTTTGACTTAAAATGTATAAAAGCAAATTATATAACCAAAACATGTGTACCACTATAATATTCTGAAATTTTTTTAAATGGAGAAAAAAAGAGTTATTCAAATACATGTGGTCAAAAGGTTTCCTGATATGTGGAGAATACTTAGAGATCTAAAAATAGATCTGCCATTCCATCCTATAATTCCTTTATTGGGTATATATCCTGAAGACCAAAAATCACATCATAATAAAGATATATGTACCAGAATGTTTATTGCAGCCCAATTCATAATTGCTAAGTCGTGGAAGAAGCCCAAGTGTCTATCGACCCACAAATGGATTAATAAATTGTGGTACATGTATACCATGGAATACTATGCAGCCTTAAAAAAAGATGGAGACTTTACCTCTTTTGTGTTTACATGGATGGAGCTGGAACATATTCTTCTTAGCAAAGTATCTCAAGAATGGAAGAAAAAGTATCGAATGTACTCATCCCTAATATGAAGCTAATTTATAGCTTTCATATGAAGGCTAAAACCCAATTATAGTACAAGAATACAGGGAAAAGGGAAAAGGAGGGGAGGGAAGAGGGAGGATGGGTGGAGGGAGGGCAATTACTGGGATCACAACTACGGTGCATCTTAGCAGGGTACTGGTGAAACTTATTAAATGTAGAGTATCAGTGTCTTTATATAGTGATCAAGAAAATGCCATGAAGGTTATCTCTAACAGTATGATCAAAATATTTCTGGTTGTATATGAAGCACATTCTGCCCCATGATTGCACCAAAGTACACAATTATGATTTAATAAAATTATTTAAAAAAGA
>CAUYON010031741.1:153-11430 GCA_963573935.1 Arctocebus calabarensis
CCCACCAGCAGTGTAGAAGTGTTCCATTTTCTCTCCCCTGACCAATAAATATACTTTACAACCGCACCTTTTTAATATTATTTGCCGCGAAACATCCCCCCGGGGCGGCGGGGCCATCCTCCTTATAAAATATTTGCCCAGGACGATTCCTTCAAGCATTTTCCCTGTACTTTCTTCTAGTATTTTTATAGTTTCATGTCTTAAGTTTAAATCTTTAATCCAGTGAGAGTCTATCTTAGTTAAAGGTGAAAGGTGTGGGTCCAGTTTCAGTGTTCTACTGGTTGCCAGCCAGTTCACCTAGCACCATTTGTTTAAATAGGAAATATTTTCCCCACTGAATGTTTTTAATTGGCTTATCAAAGATCAAATAACGGTAAGTAGCTGGGTTCATCTCTTGGTTCTCTATTATGTTCCATACATCTACCTTTCTGTTTTTGTGCCAGTACCATGCTGTTTTGATCACTATTGATTTATCGTATAGTCTGAGGTCTTGTAGCATAATTCCTCCTGGTTTGTTTTTATTTCTGAGTAATGTCTTGGCTATTTGAGGCTTTTTTCTGATTCCATATAAAACGATGTATTTTTTTTTTTTGAGATCTTTAAAGTGTGACAATGGAACTTTAATAGGGATTGCATTAAAATTGTATATTGCTTTGGGTAGTATAGACATTTTGACAATGTTGATTCTTCCCAGCCATGAGCATGGTATGTTTTTCCATGTGTTAACATCTTCAGCTATTTCTTTTCTCTGAGTTTTATAGTTCTCCTTATAAAAGTCTTTCACGTCCTTTGTCGGGTAAACTCCCAAGTATTTCATCTTCTTTGTCACTACTGTGAATGGAATAGGGTCCTTGACTGTTTTTCATCTTGGCTACTGTTGGTATATATAAAGGCTACAGATTTATGAGTGTTGATTTTGTAACCTGAGATGCTGCTGTACTCCTTGATCACTTCTAAGAGTTTCCTAGTAGAATCCTTGGTGTTTTCCAGATATACAATCATATCATCTGTGAAGACTGAAAGTTTGATCTCTTCTGACCCTATATGGATACCCTTGATTGCCTTTTTTTCCTTAATTGCAATGGCTACAATGTTAAAGAGCAGTGGAGACAATGGGCAACCTTGCCTGGTTCCTGATCTAAGTGGAAATGATTTCAATTTAACTCCATTCAATACGATATTGACTGTGGGTTTGCTGTAGATGGCCTCTATCAGTTTAAGAAATGTCCCTTCTATACCAAATTCTTAAGTGTTCTGAACATGAAGGGATGCTGGATATTATCAAAAGCTTTTTCTGCACCAATTGAGAGAATCATATGGTGTTTGTTTTTTAATTTGTTTATGTGCTGAATTATATGTATAGATTTATTTATATTGAACCAGCTTTGAGACCCAGGGATAAAACCCACTTGGTCATGGTGTATAATTTGTTTGATATGTTTTTGGATTCTGATTGTTAGCATCTTATTGAATATTTTTGCATCAATATTCATTAATGATATTGGTCTATAATTTTTTTTTCTTGATTCTTTTCCTGGTTTGGGGAACAAGGTGATGTTTGCTTCATAGAATGTGTTGGGTAGTATTCCTTCTTTTTCTGTATTTTGGAAAAGGTTAGTAATATAGGTACTAGCTCCTCTTTAAAGTTTTGGTAGAATTCTGAGGTGAACCCACCTGATCCTGGGCTTTTAATTTTAGGGAGATTTTGTATAGTTGATGCTATTTCAGAACTTGATATAGGCCTAGTCAACATTTCCACTTCATTCTGGCTAAGTCTTAGAAGGTGGTGTGCTTCCAAGTATTGGTCATCTTCCTTCAGATTTTCATATTTCTGAGAATAAAGTTTCTTGTAATATTCATTAAAGATTTTTTGAATTTCTGAGTAGCCTGTTGTTATTTCATCTTTATCATTTCTGATTGATGAAATTAGAGATTTTACTCTTTTTTTCCTGGTTAGGTTAGCCAAAGGTTTATCTATTTTATTGACCTTTTCAAAAAACCAAATTTTTGATTTATTGATCTATTGTATAATTCTTTTGTTTTTAATTTCATTTATTTCTGCTCTAATTTTGGTTATTTTTTTTCTTCTGCTGGATTTGGGATTAGAATAGTCTTCCTTTACTACTTGCTTGAGATGTCCCATGAAGGTGTTAACTTCCTCTCTTTCCATTCTCTTGTGGAAGGCTTGCAGTGCTATAAATTTCCCTCTTAGGTTTGCCTTTGCTGTATCCCAGAGGTTCTGAGAATTCATGTCTTCATTGATGTTTTGTTCTCAAAAGTTTGGAAATTTCCTTCTCAATCTTGTCTATGACCTATCTATCATTCAGCATAAGGTTATTTAGCTTCCATTTTTCTGTATGAGTATGCAGATTCCTGTTGTTAATGAGTTCAACTTTTATTCCATGATGGTCTGAGAAGCTGCAAGGAATAATTTCTATTCTTTTAAATTTGCTAAGGTTAGACTTGTGACCTAAGACGTGATCGACTTTGGAGTATGTTTCATGGGCTGATGAGAAGAATGTGCATTCAGTTTTGTTAGGATGAAATGTTCTTTAGATGTCTGTTAAATACAAGTGCTGAATGGTTAAGTTTAAATCTAAAATTTCTTTGCTTAGCTTCTTGTTGAAGGATCTATTCAACACTGCTAAAGGGGTGTTAATATCTCCAATTACTATGGAGCTGGAGGAAATTAAGTTGCTCATATCTGTTAGAGTTTCTCTTCTAAATTGAGGTGCATTCTGGTTGGATGCATCAATATTAATAATTGAAATCTCATATTGAGTATTACCCTTAACAAATATGAAATGTCCATCTTTATCCTTCCTTACTTTTGTTGGTTTAAAGCCTATTGTATTTGCAAATAAAATTGCGACACCTGCTTTTTTCTGGTGTCCATTTGCCTGGAATATAGATGACCTTTTTTTCCTTAATTGAAATAGTCTATATTTATCTTTTAAAGTAAGATGAGATTCTTGTATTCAGCAGTGGGAAGTACAGTTGCAGTTGTCATTGTTGTTTAGCTGGCCTGGGCCAGGTTCGAACCCTCCAGCCTGTGTATATGTGGCTGGCGCTGTAACCACTGTGCTACGGGAGCTGTGCCCAGTTCATTTTTAGTAGAGACAGGGGTTTCAGTCTTGCCCCAGCTGGTCTTCACAAAGCCATCCACCCACCTCAGCCTGCCAGAGTGCTAGGGTTACAGGTGTGAGACACAGTGCCCAGCCCACCCGGCTGCTCTTGATCCTGCCCATGGCTTCTCTGTGTGAAGAGGGTTATGCTGGAGACCTTCCACTGGAAGGAGAGTGGCCCACTCCCCCACCTCATTGGGGTGCAGGAGGGGTGTGGGAATCACAGTCACACTGTGCTTGTCATATAGGTAAGGCCCACCTGGTGCAGCTTCCCAGAGGCCATAAAGCCCTCTGGCCCTCCATCCCCTGATGTGGTCTGCTGTGCTACCGGCACAGCCTCTGCCCTCCTGGTTTGTGCAGCCACCACCAGACTGGTCCTGCAGCTTTGTAGAGCAGTTTACAGGGTCCCCAGTCCCTCACACTCCTCCTGTCTGACTGAGGTCCTTGTAGGTCACTGGGCATTGCTTCCCACTTCAATAACATCTCTGGGGTGCCCTGTCTGTGACTAGAGTTTTGTGGGCTATCCCATTGCATTTGGCCTGTCCACCCAGGCCTGGAGCACCACACTCTAGATCTTAAGTGCTGTCCCTGGCCCACAGGCCTACCCCAGAGTCTCAGCTGTGAGAGCAAAGCAGGAATCCCCTTGGCCAAACTTCAGACCATGGAAACACCTCAGAGAGTGGAACTCATGGACCACTGCACCCAACAGGTGCTACTATTTTCTCTTTTTTTGATGGAAACTTATTTTCATTTGCAAATGATATGATACTATATGTAGAAAAGGATAGGTTTTTGTAACATCAATAACATTTTGTCTTTGAAGGTTTTTGTAGAATTCTGGTATAAAACCATGTGGTTCAGTATTTTTCCTTTTTTGGAAGCTTTTGATTGTTGCTGTAATTTGATACTTTATCTTCCTCTGTTTGAGAGTTCTGTTTCTTCCTGGTTAAGTCTAGAGAGGTAGTGTGATGCCAGGTGTAGGTCTATTTCTGCCACATTTTCAAATTTCTTGGGATAGAGCTTTTTGTACTATTCAGTGATGATCTTTTGTATCTCTTTTGTTGTTAATTCCCCATTTTAATTTTTAATACTGGTTATTAGCAATCGTACTTTTCTGTGTCTAGCTAATCTGGCCAAAGGTTTATTGATTCTATTTATCTTTTCAAAGAACCAACTTTTTGTTTCTGTAAGCTTCCAAATGGTTCTTTTGTTCTTGATTTCATTTAATTCTGATCTAATATTAAATGTTTCCTTCTGCTAATTGGAGATTACATTGCTCTTCTACTTCCAGTTCCTTGAGATGATTAATTAGATTGGTGATTTGTGCTCTTTCTGTTTTTTTGGATGTGGGCATTTAATGCAATAAATTTCCCTCTTAGGATTGGTTTTGCTGTATCCATGGGTTTTTATAGTTTGTGGCTTCTTTGTCATTTTGTTTACACACTCTAATGATTTCTTTCTCTCTCTCTTCCTCAACACATGTGAGGTGAAGGTTTCTTTTGAACCTTTGGTAACCTCGTTACCTTGATTTGGTAACAAGTCAGCAAATGCTTTTCTCCCTCATCCACCGTGCCTTTGCCCCAGCCACTCTGCTGCACTGGTATCCCTATAGAGTGAGTTCTGTTTTCCTCTGGCAATCCTCTGAGTTGGGGAGGTGTCTCTCCAAGATTAGACCCCAGTGGGATCACTCTGTTGTTCCTGAATTTTTGTGGGAAGTGACCCTGCACAGCTGCCAGGCAACTGCCACAGCCAGGGAGTACTGGCTGTAGGAGCAGCTCCAGGAGTGTGTGGCACATGGATCCAGCATCAGGGTGTGGGATGCTGCACACGGTTATGGCAGTGCCTGGCAACTTGCCTGGTGACTTTGGCAAGAAGCGTGTACTGCCCACAACTCTGGCTGGGCTGGGGGCAATGCGGAGGCTCCTGCAGGGCTGGGTGTGGGAGGTGGGTCGCAGGACACACAGCTCTAGTGGGGGGGAGGGGGAGGTGAGTCTCTGGCCAGGCAGGGCCTGGGGGCACTGTTCATGAGCCTCCTCTCGCAGTCTCTGCAGGGGTTAGCCTTCTGGTTCATTGGGCAAGAGGGGAAGGGTGGCCTGGAAGTTCAAAATGGCAGGGAAATGTTAGTTCAACTTTTCTGCCTGGCAGGAGAGTGCTTAGGGTCACAACAGGGTCCCCCTGGGGAAGTAGACCACATTTCCTACAGCTCTCACTCATCGGGTGAGACAAGAGGTCCTCAGTTCACCCTTGGCTGTAGAAAACCTACAGGAGTAAATGAAGAGAAAAAGAAAAAACAAACGAACAGAAAAACAAACAAACAAACAAAAAACCCACAACTTTCTTGGGGGAGGGGAGGGACACTTTTCATTTGGGATGAATTTTGTTCCTGAAGTTTGCTTTCTTGGAGTTGCAGCTTGCCTCAGCAGAGGTGACCTGCAGTTATCACTCTTCTCTCTCAGCTCGGCTCCCAGTCTTCAGCTTAATTGGGTATTTTCTGGACATTGTCTTTCCCTCTGGACAGGAGCTTCTGTCAGAGGCTGGCTCCAGTCAGCCATCTTGCCCCCAAATATAAAGATTTAAAGGATGAAGGGATTTTTAAAAAGCTAAGTGTGATACAACTAGTGCAACTCTTGCATCACAGAAGAAGAAGTATGACATTTAAAAGTCTGACCATTTAAAACTAATGCAGCATAACCAGAAAAGGAACCATCAGTAAAGGCAAGATCTGCATGAGGAAGTGGGACAGCAGAACAAAGGTGAGCAAAAGTCAAAGGGTGCTGGTATAAAAATGAAAGTAACTTAGATCCAGGGTAATGATAAGTAATCTGACCTGTAAAACTGGCAAAAGCAAGTTGCTGGGCAGTATTAAACTGACATAATTGACTGACTTGTCCTGCGGTGTAAGGAACTATAATAAAATGAGGGTCAGTCCCACACAGTTGTTGCTCACATGCGTGGGCAGCTGTGATGAGTTGAGCTACTAATTCAAAATACAGGCCCAGCATATGGTGTCGAGAAAATGGCAAATGCACTCATTCAATAGGGGCTTTCTGCCAAAAGACAGTGGGAAATGAAAAAGTGTCCAAAACTGTAAATGTTAAAGGAGAAACATAATCTATTTGAGTAACCTGAGCCTGTTTTAGTGCCTACTCCACCAATGTTAGGGCAGCATTGCTGAAAAGGTGAGAGAATGGGGAGAAGTGGGAGAAAGATCCCACCCGTAAAATGTCAAATAAAGGAAGTAATTCATGAGTTGTGATATGGAGTGATGGGCGCAGCCAGTTAATGTCACCTAAAAGTTTTTGAAAATCATTCAAAGTCTGCAAATGGGAGGTATCCAACACAAGACATTGAGGCTGCACAGTACTTCGGAAAACTTTCATGCCCAAGTAATCCAAGGGATAAGTCTATTGAATTTTTTCAGGGGCTACAACCAAATTGTGTTGAGCGAAATGATGAGCTAAATGACACTTTATCCAAAATGTCTCGGGAAGGATGAGACAAAAGAATGTCATCCATGTAGTAAACACAGTAAACCTTGGATGCTGCTGTTGGAGGGGGGAAAGAATCTGAGCTATAAATCTTAACAGAGTGTTAGCCATTCTCTGAGGCAAAACACACCACTAAAAATGAAGCAGAGGCTGTTGAAAATTAACAAATGGGAGGCTAAAAGCAAAACTCTGGCAATCTTGGGGTGCAAGAGGAATAGTAAAAAAACAATCTTTAAGATCAATGACATATGCAGGCCTGAATTAGGTACAGCAACATAGGATGGTAATCCAGGCTGCAATGCTCTCATAACTGCATGGAGATCTTTTTTTTGAGACAGAGCATCAAGCTGTCACCTTGGATAGAGTGCTGTGGCATCACAGCTCATAGCAACCTCCAATTCCTGGGCTCAAGAGAGTCTCTTGCCTTTGTCTCCCAAGTAGCAGGGAATACAGGTGCCTGCCACAACACCTGGCCATTTTTTGGTTGCAGCCATCATTGTTTGGCAGGCCCGGGCTGGATTCGAACCCGCCAGCTCAGGTGTACATGGCTGGCGCCTTAGCCCGTTGAGCCACAGGCACTGAGCCCTGCATGGAGATCTTGTAACAGCTTCCATTTTCCTGATTTTTTCTTAATAACAAAAATTGGAATATTACAAGGGCTCTTAGAGGGTTTAATATGACCAAGGTTTAACTACTCTTGTATTAAAGTCTCAGCTGCCCAAAGCTTTTCTTGAGTTAAAGGCCACTGATCTATCCAGACTGGGTCAGATGTTTTCCATGTAATAGGATCTGCAGTCAGGTGGGCAGCTGCCATCAGTGGCCTGAAGTAAAAGGATAAAAACCAAAGGCCTGAAGCCCTCAGATCCTCTGTTCCCTCCCTTCTGAACCAGTCCACAGTTTTGAAAAGGCATAAGAATAAGCTGAGGAATGCGTTCTCTTGGAATAACAGACACAATACCATAAGAGGCTGCAGTTATAACTTGGATTTCTCCTTCATAATCAGAGTAATCTCCTTCAATGACTCCAGGGAGAACATTGAACCCTCTCATGGCAGAGCTGCTTCACCCAAGTAGAAGTCCCACGATGCCCTCAGGGAGGGGATCAAAAGTGCCTATGGGAATTCTCCGAGGTCCTAGCTCTGGAGTTAATATGTAGTGGGGTGGTGGAACTGAGGTCCAGTCCTGCAGAATGAGGATTCGTTCAAAAAAGGATTCAATGCCTTTCTGGGGAGTCGGGACTGTTGAGATGTGACTATCTCCCCTGGTTTTGGGTAACTGCCCCGATTGTTTGATGGGCCTGGGGTGAGGCCCGAACCCAGTTTCTCAAAGTTGGCTTAAGAGGTCTGCCCTGAGAATCAATTTTTGATCTGCATTCATTAGCCAATTAAAGCCTTGCTGACATGTGGTGCACAAAGAAGTGGGTCGTATGTGCAGGTGCTGAAGTTCCCTGAGCGTATTGCGGACACTGCTTACTAAAATGACCAGGCTTTCCACCATTGAAACAATTGTGCAAAACCTGCAGAAGCCAGGGGAGCTGTAGAGGGGGGTAACATGGAGTGATCCTACTCCTTTTTCTTTCTTAAAGACAGCCTGTAAGGTTCCAAAAGCTTTAATCAAACCTTTGGTTGGCACTCACTGAAAATTATCACTATAATTTTCTTCCCCAAGGGGCCATTCCCTCTCCTCCTCTTGATATGAAGTGGCCTCTCCCTGGAGCTGTTGCACTTCCTCTGGAGACAGAGGATCTTCCTTAGGTAAAAAATCAGAGGCATCCCAATCATTGAGAGTAGGCACAGAGTGAGTGCGCTGGAGGGGACTTATGTGCTCAAACTCAGGTTTTGGGTTGAGGCAATCCTTGACCAAATTATAGATGGTAAAAGTTTCAATGGGAATCCCATCAGGCCCTTGAGCAGTGTAATAAGCACTCAAATGGGACCCAACTTTAGCCCAAGTATGTTGATTGACATTTCCCTCCTCTGGGAACCAAGGGCATACCTCCTGCACAAGGTGTAGAAAACACTCCAATTGATGAGTCCGTACCCAGGCTCTGTGAGCTGTGAGCATAGACTTTAACACTTGCACATACAAATCACGATATTTTGACTGTCCCATGCTTTACTCCTGATGAACAATGCACCCCCTCAATAACCTAAATTTACAGAAGTATATGATCTGCTTCACATTAAGGACTCACCATGAACCAACTGCAGTGCTACCAAACAACTCTCTCGGGGTGTCTCAAGGGGTGAGTATTCCTTAGGTCCCTGTTTGGGTCGCCACCTGCCAGGAACCAGCCTAGCCAAGTTATTAGGAAAACCTGGGAGTAGACTGGCATAGGATGGAAAAAAGTGACACAAAAACAGAAGGACCTTTCCTCAATAGGAAAAGGCAACCTCAGCTTTATTGCACAGCTTTTATATACAGTAGCTTGAAGGCATGATTTTGTCATAATTGCATAACTTGATTAAAAACAGCCTAAGAGCAGAATAGCATTCTCAGCAGTCTGAGATGACCACAGGGGATGTCTCCATTCTAATCTGGTTCAGGAACTAGCCATAACAGGAAACAGCTGGGGCTCGGTTGCATTTGGTCTTTGATTCAGATGTGGTTCCTCAAAACTGGGGGACCTTGCCTCCCAGGAGGTCGGCTCCCAATACTGGGCTCACTCAAAATCTACACCATAAACCAGGGATCCTCAAACTACGGCCCGCTGGCCACATGTAAGGTGTGAATTGTATTTGTTCCCATTTTGTTTTTTACTTCAAAATAAGATACGTAGAGTGTGCATAGGAATTTGTTCATAGTTTTTTTTTTTTTTTTAACTATAGTCCGCCCTTCCAATGGTCTAAGGGACATTGGCCCCCTGTTAAAAAAGTTTGAGGATGAGAGGAGACAAGATGGAGATCTGTAGCCAGCTTTCTGCAGAGGTTCCTGTCCAGAAGGAGAGTTAAAGGACAGAAACTCAGCAAGAAAGCTGATGGTTTGGCTCTGAGCCAAAAGAAAAGGTCGAAGAGCACACATCAACCCTGCTGGGGTTACCTGAGACCCCGAGGACACAAACAAAAAGGTACAGAGCACATCACCAAGTGGACAGGAGTCCCCTCCCCCATGAGAGAGGTTCGCAGTATACTCCATACCTCCATACAAACAAGCGAGCAGAGTTCAGGTGTCCTCCCACTCTACCCCACGGGAGAGACCCTCTAAAAACCAGACCTCCTTCCCCTAATAGGGTGCCATGGCTCTCTCCAGCCAGGCATAAAACTGTATATACTCTCTACTTGCAAGTTGGAGTTCCTGGTATTCCCCTCCACTCTCACCTTGAGGTCTCGGGGCCTGTTCCCCAAGGAGTTTAGATTCTTGGAGACTTTCTTGAGGGGGGTGGACGGGCTCAGACTGTTGTTGAACTGTGCTGGTTTTCCTAGGGGAGTGAGCCGAGAGACCTGGCTGGTGAGAGGGTCTCCTGAGGCACAAGAGACCAGCTCCGGGAGCAATAGCTGGAGAGCTGCACCCCTGGGGATGTTTTGAGGAGACACTCCCAGTCTTCTGGGCGGCCAGGGAGGCAGGCAGCTTCTCCGGTGCTGGCAGAAAGGAGGGCAACCAAGGCACATGAAGGATTTGCCTGAGGCAGTACCGCCCGGACACAGTGCAGGGATTAGCATACTCTCAGAGGGGCTGCTTTGCTTAACCTGGCCCTCAGGGGATGAATTCTGAGACAAAGGGCTGGAACTCACAGACTGAGTAAAACCCTTTTGCATCCCCAGTCTGATCAGAGAAAATAGCCTTAACAGAAATAAATTCTGCAAACTTGTTCTGTTCCAGTAGCAACATCAATCAGGGACAGGGCTGGAACTGAGTGAATCGCCCCAGCCCCTATCAAGTACCCCGGTTGTCAGGCCTCACCTCCCCCTGCCAAACAGTGACAGGGAGTAGCGGACTGGTTGTGGACCCACAGACCTCACTGTGACCCAGGCAGGCGCAAACCTCTGGAGCATCTGCTCATTGGAGGAAACTGAATCACAACTGTTACCACCGACTGTGTGACAGAGGGGCAAGGTTGGGAAGGAGGCATCAACCTGCCCAGACTAATTTACTTGCTGGGGGGGTGCCCTCCTGAGCTCACAGAGCATCGAAGTGAATTATACAAGAGCTTCCAGTGGATCCCTGCTATCTAGTTGCCAGAGACTTTTTTAATTCTTCCATTTGAGATCGGTGCTGGCTAGGACAATTGATTAGGACTTCTTCAGTTGGGCTAATCACCCGAGGACTTTCCAAAGTGGTACCCTGGGTGTGTGGTAGTGGGAAGGTTTGATTTGGCTTTTTCAATTATTGCCTGTAGGGGGTGCAATGACTTAACTCTGGTATTCCTTCATAGCTCAGATTTCAATCCAAAATAACAGATTCTCTAGGGTAAGACAAAGACCAGCTCAAAATAAGACAGAGCCACTTAACCCCACCACACCAAGAAGGTCCCCAGTCTTGCAAACAGTGGCAAAACTCTAAGGGAAAAGGCACAGACGCCAGTCCAAGCTTTTAAGCAAAGAACTGGTCAATCACTACTCCTAGAACTCCCAGCCCAAATTGTCCTTATCTACTCATCTAGCCAAACAGTGTAAAATTAATCATGGGGCAGAATCAACGGAAAAGCTCTGGAAATATGAACAACCA
>CAUYON010031745.1:0-18895 GCA_963573935.1 Arctocebus calabarensis
CAATTGGTGGGATCACACCTATGGTGCATCTTAGCAGGGTACTGGGGAAACTTATTAAATGTAGAGTATCAATGTCTTTATATAGTGATCAAGAAAATGCCATGAAGGCTATCTGTAACGGTACAATCAAAACTTTTCTGAATGTATATGAATCGTGCCCTATGATTGCACCAATGTACAGAATTATGATTCAATAAAATTATAACAAAAAAAAAATATGTAGACCAAATGTAGCGTAGAGTTCGCCCGCCCCCTCTCGAGGCCATCTCTAGCAGCCCTGGATGCTGACTTCTTGAATATGTTCTCAGTAGCTGAGTCTTTTTCTTTGTTTACAACATGCAACTTCCTAGTTCCCAGCATAAAGTGGCAGGCTGTTGATACTGGGTTATTCTTACCCAAAAATCTAGCCCTGATCATGTGGGTAATTAGTACACATGCCACATAATTACTTCCCTACTCTTTAAAAGTTAATTTCACATGCCCAGAACAAATAACTATATATCTGGGAGAAAGAAAAAAGTAAATAAAAGCAACTACCTCTTTCACCAACACACCTGAACATTTGTACATATGGACTAC
Source organism: Arctocebus calabarensis (assembly GCA_963573935.1). Lineage (NCBI taxonomy): Eukaryota > Metazoa > Chordata > Mammalia > Primates > Lorisidae > Arctocebus > Arctocebus calabarensis. The sequence goes on from CAUYON010031745.1 coordinate 580, forward strand.
CATGCATCACTTAACCACAAGGGTATGTTCTGAGAAATGCATCTTAGAAGATTTTATCATTATGCAAACACCATGCTGTACTCACACGAACATTGATGGTAGAGCCCACTCCACCACAGAACTCCATCATAACCCCCCGGGGATCACTGCCAGACATACTGTCCAATGCTGACCCGGCCACGCCACGCGGTGCCTCACTGCATGTCATGTTAATAGAAGTAAAGCTCCAGTCCAAAGCAATGTCAATATACAACACGAGGAGCAGGGTTATGTGGGCAGGGAAAGAGCAGATGTGCGCAATTAAAGCAACTGGCCCTGGTACCTCTGAATGTTGTCCAGGCGATGCTGCCAGGCGAGGCCATGTGGGAACAGAATCTCCTTCCTCCCTCTCACATCCAGGCCCCTGCTGTTTTTCTCTTTCACACTGTTCCAAACCTAATTTTTTTCCCTCATGTCAGATCCCTCGAAGGTCCTCCCTCCTAAATCTACCCTGAATCTACACCCTGCATAACCCCAATCTTGAAATCCCAGTAAGAATCTTACAACCATCTTACTTAGCACATCTTCAATGCAAAGAGATGGCAAAAGAAACAAGAACATCTGATTCCTCTGCAAACAATTACATTTCAGTTTAAGTGACAAAAAAGTAGTGTGAGTGGAGTGGCTTCTGAATTCTCATGATCACACCAATCAAACAGACCTTTATACTGTGGCCCAGTGGGTAGTTTTCTTAATAAACACATTTGCACCATTTACACATAAAAACTGGTTCATCATTTGTCTCATCTGGCACACTCAGTATCTGCTAGTACCGTTGCTATTAATCCTTGCCCCTTAGCCCTGAATCTATCCTGGAAGCTTCACTAGGGATAATGCACTGTGACTATGATAAAGTGAACACCTGGGCTCTATCTAAAGAATGCACAGTAGTGGCCTTTGTGTTCTCTCTGGGAACTGACACAGAATCCCATCTCCAGGTGGACGCAGCTGAGATAACTAGAGGAGCTTTGTGAAATGTACAGTGATAAAGATTAGCCTTTAGTTCTGTCCATAGCTACTATTTATAAAGGCTGGAACTACCTAAAACCCAGGTCCTCTGACTCACGGACGGCCCAAAAGAGTGTGTGAAAAAACTTGGTCTGTCTCTAAATGTCATTATTCTGTGTGGTCAGTGGGTGGCTATAGCCAATTTTCCAACAAACCATGTGAAGAGGCATTGCATTCCATCCTGATGCCATTTTGTCCACTCTCTCCCTATGTATCTACCACCCCATCACACTTCCATCCTCGGAATACACTCTCCAGGCATCCGGCTACATGGTGCTGTTGTGGCACCCACTGCTCTTATGTGGGTTAGTTGCCCTCAGCCTAAGAGAAAACGTTTTCTCTCATGATCCTCCTGGCTTGTAAGGTAGCTCTTGAAAACAGACTTGATTCAATTTGATTAAGAATAGCCTTGAGACTCTTTTTGGGAAATTACAATAATTCCTGCTGGAAAAACATGAGGGATGGTGAGGGGTAGCTGTTTCTACACAACTTCATTTCCAAGTTACAATGAAAGCAAATCCCAGACGAAATCCTCTTGCAGACACAGATACTTAACAAACGGCCACCAAAAGGCAGGCACAAGAGAGCTAGCTCATCAGCTTGTTTGGGGAGCTAGGTAATTCCTGGCTCTCTATCTTTGCAGGTGCTTGGACTACCAACTTGGATGAAAGAAGGAACCGCTAGGGGAAAACACAGAGACGTTCCAGGGATGGATTCCCTTCCTTTTGGTAATAAACAACCATAAATCCTCCCAACAGAAGACTAGAAACAGAAGCCCTCAGGATGCTGAGCCTTGGGTGCCATTCCTAAGAGCAGTGAAGGCACCGCTGGAATGAATCAGTAAGACTGTACTCACTGTCAAAATACTACAAGTATACCTCTGTCCTGGTATATTCCCTGTCCCAAGATCCCCCTAAATCCCATTGTTCATTTCTTTCCCTCTGAACCCTAGAGAATCCTGCCCCCATGTTCCAGAAACCAAAGAATTAAATGCCTGGCACTGGAAGGCCCCAGGAGTGTTCAGGACTGTGGTCAAGCACTTGTTTTGGTTCAGATTGGTGAAAACCTATGACAAATTGGCTGTTCAATATTTTGGATAGCACTCAGACAGAATAATGGCTGTACAGCTGGGTGATAATGTTTAAATCCTTTCATGCAACTATGGAGAGTGTCTCTATTTTAGCTAATCCACCATCTTAAATATCTTTAATTTCACCATTTTCACCATCATCAAACTAACTAATATGACACACTAAATCCACCAAAATTCCATTTCCAACAATTGCTGTGCTGATTAGCAAAGCTGCCAGTGTTGGTCAAGATATGAAGAACAGAAGCCATTGTACTAGTGTCCTTGAATATCCGCCCTGGTGTATGCACTTGAGCTGTGGTTTCCTCAGTAATATGCATATGTCACTGTCTGTGCTGATGTATTTTGACACCATTATTAATAGTAGCATCAAAAACTATAAAGGGCCTGAGATTTTACTCTGTTTCCAAGCTAACCAATTAACTGCCATAATCTCATTTTTGCTGGCCAAAGATAGGAGACTCCTGGGTCAGAGACAAGTGTGTGTTATACTCACAACACAGCGAGCTGCATGAGTTTCGTGTTTACATCCACCACCGCTCCTCCCACATCCAGTGGGGCCGATATAAAGGACCTCAAGTACAGGCAGCAAACATGGCGAGCTTGTGTCACAGCTGAGGAACCCTAGCCTTAGGAAACTGAATGTTTTATAATGGACTGCAATAAAATATGCCCAATCTTTATCCCTTTAGAGGGAACTAATATTCTCATTATACTGGACCACAAACAATCCTGTCCTCTGCTCTGCTTTCAAGACTGTCTACTTTGTTTCATAAAAGGTGGAAAGTAGCTACTTCCTACATTTGTATGCTTACTATACAAATACCTTTGAAAAGATAGCCCAGAATAAAGTGCCTCTGCTCACAAGAAATGCTGAAACACGAGCTCCATGGAGAACTGTCTCTGGCAGTGGCACTAATGAAACTAGTTTTGATCCCAAGTGGAAGCATATTCAATTTGCTAGGATGGTTTAATGCATACAATCATATTCTCAAATTAGAATTGGTATATAGGAAAGCGTATTTGTACAATGGTTATTGTAACTAAAGATGTTTTTCCCTATAACATCCCTCTGACAAACACTTTCATAGATAATGAAATAAAATCAGTAGAATTCAATGGCTTTCTGGGAGAGACTTGAGGACTGTTGGGAGGTTATGTGTAGAGTTCAGATCACCAAACTTTGCAATGTCAGACCTCCAAACATTTACCAGCGGCCCTAAATCGTCAGATGTCAGGATGCCATATAAGTAATGATAAAAACTATGAATACTCTTTTTGGAAAAAGCCCATGTGCATAATTCTATAAAAAATGCACACTACTTTAGTAGGTTCATAAATTCCCTGAAGCCTACTGATAGACTATCGGCCCCTTAAATGGTCTGGAGACCTTCAGTTACAATCAGTCTGTTGATCAAGGGTAACCCTAACATTGAACTTGTTTACCAGTGTTATCAAAACATCCAGTTGCTAACCGAAAGTAGCTTACTTAGCCAGATAACATATAACTGACATCTTCAGCTGTCCAAAGCATGAGCTCAAATCAGGAGTTTAGAAAACCCTGGTTAGAGCATACAAAAATCAATGGTTTAAAGAAACAAAATCCACAGAAACAGAGAACTAAACATGTTTCATTAAAGCATGATTCTAAAATGATTTGTGATAAGTAGAAAGGACACAAATTAGAAGTGGGAGAATAAGGAGAAAAAGGTGTAATTAATGACTGCAATGAATAACCAATAACAGTGTGACATGAAACTATTGCAAAACAACAACTAAACCAGGAAGAATTTAAAAAATCTTTCAGTCCTGGCTATTTAGTAAAAGAGCAACAATATTCCACTAATGCCCATAGCTCTGATGAGTAACTTTATATGACAATATAACCACCAAGATTTCTTTTCATAAAGCTTACTTATGTTTTATATATCCTGGCTGAAATGATGAGGAAGTGTATAATACATACCAAACTATTTCAACATGATAAAAATAGGAACTGGATTGGTATTTAAGACAGAATGGAGGGACAAATATGTGAGTTATTATGAAACTTTTGAGATACACAAAAATCCTCACAGACAGAAACAAATGAAGCCTTCCCAGCAATACCAGAAAGCCCAGCAAGCAGAAACTCTCACAGGTGACTCAAAAGGATGCTATCAACTGTGTTTCTTGGAAGTGAAATAAAAGGCCATAACACTGTCTCAAATTTTTCATAATAACCCACGTATCTGTTGCATGTCTTCCATATGCAAAGCACTTTATACTATCACTCTTAATCCTTTTAGCAGTCATCTGAGAAGTAGGTATTGTCATTCCCTCTGCATAGACAGAATTGAGAGCTCGAATATTTCACCCAGAATCAAACAGTTGCAAGGGGGTGAAATCGAGATCCAAGTCTAGGTCCTATTTTTCCCATTAATTATCCTTAAGAGGTGAAAATACATTAATCTGGAATAATTCATTCACATGGTATTTTCTGAAAAGATCTGATCAGTGATCAGTGATCAAATCTAACCCAACTTCTCACTGAGTTTTTCTCTATACTTACTTTTTATTGCTTAATTTTTGTCAATATTCTTCGAAGTTCAAAATCAGATCAGATGTCAGGTCAGTCCTTTTATCACTTTGTTATATTTTTGGCTTTATTTTCAAAAGTCTTTTGATAGTTATTAGTCAATATGGTAGCAAATGACCTTTTCCAAACAGGAGGTGATCGGTCAAGAGGAAGTAGCTACTTTCCACCTTTTATGGAACAAAGGCAAAATATACAGGAAGGTCCCAAGCACGTGAGGTAGCACACAAGTATGAATTCTCCTTTCTGGGGTAGAGTGTAGGAGACACCTATGAGAAATATGCCCACTTCTACTAATTTTTTTTTTTTTTTTGTAGTTTTTGGCTGGGGCTGGGTTTGAACCTGCCACCTCCGGTATATGGGGCTGACACCATATACCAGGTGTGCCCAACAGGTGCCGCCCAACTCCTACTAATATTGACTGTGACTTTTCTAAGGTGCTTCGGCACTTGAGACCTGAACAAGACATACTCAGAACGAAAATGTACAGCAGTCTGCGTCCTGACAGTTTAATGGGTTGGGGCCGCTGGCCTGGAGTCCTGGCTCCGACACAGTTTTTCAGGAAAATTAAGGATGTTATTTATTTAATGTTCATGTGGATAAATCTCCCAGCAACATCAGTGAAAGGTCTTTGCTCAGGGTTATTGTTCTGCATGTTTATGTGATCAGATCAATCTGAGTCTTCTTGGAGTCAGGGAATATGCAGTGGACTTCCCAAAGGGCTGTAGGATATAATCAAAAGGAAAGAGCTCGAGAAGCACATTAACCCCAAATCCTCCCTACTGGGAAATTTTGGTTTTTTTTTTTTGAGACAGAGTCTCACTCTGTCACACTCAGTACAGCGCTGTGACATCACAGCTCACAACAACCTCCAACTCTTGGGCTTAAGAGATTCTCTTGCCTCAGCCTCCCAAGTAGCTGGGACTATAGGCACCTGTCACAATGCCCAACTATTTTTTTGTTGCAGTTTGGCCGGGGCCAGGTTTAAACCCACCACCCTCGGTATATGGGGCCGGCAGCCTACTCACTGAGCAATCTACAGAGAGAGCCAATTTGAATTAAGCGACCTTTTTTTTCTTAGGTCACTGATGCAGTCAACTGGGCAAAGGTCATCCTGAGAGATGCTCCAACACGTCAAAAGTTTCTCCAAAAACAGTTCAATTAAAATTGGTGCTTTCCTAGCCTCAGATTAATATTTAAGTGGCACGTACAGGAAAAATAGTTGCGCTCACATAATACAAAATAATCATGAGAATGAATCAGTTCGAGTTCCTAAATTTCCTTAAGTACTGCACACCATACCTAGAAAGGCTTATCACTCATTTTTTTCCCCTAGTAAAAGGACAACATTGAAAAAAATGAAGAAGCATCTTTAAAAGAAGAATCTAGCATCTTCTCCCCAAAGGTTGGATGGCCAGTCTCACAAAATCTTATATCCCACAGGTTTTCTTTCTTTTTTTTTCTGCAATTGCTGAATTCCACTGCTATAAATTGGATCAAGCCACTAAGGGAGGCTTTAAAAGGGCATTTCCAAGAGTGGGAATGATCTACACAGAAATAGCCAAACCAAAAAGACTCAAAAAAAAGAATTTAGAGCAATTTGTTTTTTCACCTAGCAGAGTCTATGGTTCTGTAAGTTATAGCCCCGACTTTCTTTTTCTCTGGGAGACGATGAAGTCATTAGTCTTATGGAGACTGATGCCACAGTTCACACAGAAACATGATGGCAGCTTCCCTTTTAGAGACCAAAACTTAGCAGTGGAGGGTTCTCCTCCTTTTCCTCCTCTCATCCTCTCTCCCTTCTCTTAATAGATGGAAGATATGTGACACGCAGGTAAGGATCATGCCTACCTTATTCCTAATTTTATGTGTGTGGCAAACTTTTGATACCTAGGTCATGCTTAGTAAATGTCTGTTGAATAAGTAAATGAATCTACTGAATACCAACTTTCAGTTCAGGCACTGAAACTGCAAAAATCCTACCCCACAGGTTTACTGGGGACCTGCACAGATGTGTTTAGGGAAGCAGATAGAATTGGGTCTCTGATTGTACGAAGTGGGGTACTTTTTCCTAAAGTAGCACTAGAGGTGTTTAATGAGCTATAATCACGCCTTGATTTTGTTATCACGGAACCCACAGGAATAGGCAGGTTGAATGATTCCTATGAAATAAATGTGCTTTTCTCCCTGCTTACTGGGATGAGTGCAGAGAACCACCTTATGAAAACAGGCCCCTAAGAAGGCTGCGTGACCAGAAAAGCTTATTTATTTTTTGCCTTGGAGGTACCTGACGACTTTGCTCAGTCATGTCATCACTGGTCACGCCAGGCTTCCTTGATCAACAGAAGTTTCCTAGCATCATCTGGAGCCAAGTTCCCCGGGGTCTAGTGAGTTCCTACTGAGTTTGGGTCTGTGCCGAACTTGTAGCAGCTGCCCTGGTTTCCTCAGTCACTGGCCCTGGAGTTCTGGGGGAGGAAATTCAGGCTCCTGATGGACCTTCTACATGACTTCCAGTGACTTGTGCTAAGGGTGAAAAGTTTGGAAACAGTCCAGTTCATAGCCACATGGAAGGTGGGATGGCATTGCTGCTTGAAGACCTGACATCTGGCTCAATCTCAATGCATATTCAGTACCTTACTATAAACCAGCCTCCCAAACAGCAATCTGATAATGGAATAATCAATTTACTTTAAGCAGTGACTAATGCCATCCACTGTTGGGGGTCCTGAACTGAGTGGTAGACACTTTAACTGTTGTTCTCTGCAAACACCTGCTTCTTGCCCCACGCGAGTCCCACTCTGGACAACGCTGATGCCTGCAGCTATCGGGCAGAGCCTCGGCTGCCTGGCCAGCCTGAGCAGGAAGCAGCCCCCAAAGTCCACGTGAGTCTCAAGAACCTTCTAACTTCTGGTGAAAGTAATGTTTGTCACGTTAAATGCCATGGAGCTCAATAACAGATTCTCTTGCTTGAGAAGCACCACACCTGGAAAAGCTCAAAATTAAAAAAATAATAATTTTCTATTTTTGTTCCCAGTTTTAGTCAACTGACCTCCCCATAACCTACAAATGTTTTTTCTCAAGTATTATTAGACTTGGTGATGAGAAAGCATGAGTCAGGAGTCAATGAGCTAACAGAGGAATGTCCAAAGAGATGTGGGATGATCCCTGTTCAGATGCTAGCAGAAGAGATTTCTTTCCTAGACTGAAAACTGGAAAAACACACTCATCTTTTCCAACACCGAGAAGCTCTGAGTTCTAACTTTATGATAGGTTTTTGAAAAGCCACCAGTATAATTTCAAGAGCAGGAAGCATGATGGCTTCTTAATCAAATTAAATAGCAACATGAAAGCAATAATTACTCAAATTTACTTGGCAAATTAGTAAGACAAATTAAGTGAAATGCTACTTTTGATCACAAGGATATAATTAGAAAAGTCTTTGGTGGGTGAAAATATCTCCGAGGCATGAATTAAATCAATTGGATGACCCGATTATAAAGACTGTATGCTTAATGCGCAAACCCAAACTTACTGTTATGGAATATAAAAGGAAGAATAAAGATGGATCAGCAAATATTCATTAAAAATGGTCCTATCCAATTTCAAACATCTACTGGGTTTTTATTATTTGCCAGACGCTTTGCCATATACTTTGTATTCTTATACTTGAACTGTATTGTTCTCTTAAAAGGCAATAAATAAAATCACCATCCTTAACACTTGCACAGCATAAGCCATTGCTGACCCTTAGCCTATGACAGAGGCTACATGGCCGTAAGGATACAGGACACTGAAGTCTCACAAAGGAAAAGAGAGATTGAGAGGACTTTTTTCCCCTTAGCCTCGTCTTCCACTTACTGAGAAATTCCATTCCTCAGTAAAATCAGTGTTATAAAACTCAAATGCATCCAAGCTGCACCATAAGAAGTCAATTAGTACAGGCTTGCCCTGCCATCCCTTTAAGAGTTAAAGAGACACAGCTGGCCCAGCTGGAGTGTGTGTGTGGGGGGGAAGGCTCTGAGTACTTCATCCTCTGCTTTTGATATGCACTTGAGCCTCTGAGTGCATTACTCCTTTTCATATGCACTTGATATGAACAAGAGCAGTTAGGACCACTGGGACAACTAGCCTCAGGGATGAAGCCAGCCTATACATGGTGGATGGTCAAAGCTAATCTACAGATGATTCTTCTTAATAATGGGCCCAGGACAACATCTTTGAGCCCTAGGTCAGTCAAATCTGCAGGTCAACTTAGCTCCCACCTTGCTATAACATGAGATTTTAAATGTCTTCTTTGTTTTTTTCCAGGTTGAGCCAGATTTTTGTACTCAAATCTAAAGCATCCTAATATACATAAAACTTAGTGTTTGTTAAAGTAAATTCTAACAAAGTACAAAAAAAAACCCTTAAGTTTTTCTATAACTTAGGGCAATTTTTTTTCAAAGTGTATTTACTGACCACTTACATCTGAATCACATAGGATATTTGCTTAAAGCACAAACAAGAGAATCATAATTTGTAAGTTGTAGAGACTAAAAATCTACATTCTCAACAAGACTTGTGGTTTTAATGCTAACGGTTGAGCTCTACAGTTAAGGCAAGCAATATAATTTTAGTTGGAGAATTTAGACATTCATTATGCAGCCTGCTTGGACTCTTATTGTCCTGCTTTAAAAATGTATGCATTCATGCCTACCTCTCCCTTCTTTATAAATTAGTGTTCCGAAAGTAAACAGAGTCACAATCTTTGATTTGTAAAAGAGACTACTTCTGCAAAATTGCTTCAGGGCTCTGCATGTAATAAAATATAAAAATGCCTAAGGAAAAAAAATCAATAGACTTATGAGATTGTTTTTAAGGCAAGTTAAAAAAATTCTCCCCCATACTCTCTTCTAAGAAAAGGTTATTTTTTTAAATAGGCTCTTAAGATTCCTACCACATTACAAGTGTGAGCATTTTAAGAAATCCCTCCTTCCCTACCTACCACTTATATTTTTTAGCTCCGTTGAAATGTTTTTACCCTAAGAGATTTTTCCTATCCCCTGAATAATAATAAAATATTATTTTGTACCATGGCTGATACTTGGGATTAAACCTGTCCAAACAGGGAAGCAGGACACGAAGTAGGGTCTTCCCTGGCTCTTCTCACGCCCTCCCTGCAGCCTACACCTCCACACCCCCCAAAACACACCAGGGCCCCATCTTTACCCACCTAAATCCCATACAGGCTTGAGGGCTCAGCTAAAAACAATACTCCCTGAGAAGATCCCAGGCGAGGTCAGATGCCCTTGAATTGTGAAATAGGAATTTAATACCAGTCAATAAGAGAAAAAGGCCTCAAAATTAGCCAATAAATTAGGGCTTATCAGTGAGGTTATCTGGCACCCGGGATGGCTGATCCACAGGCTGGATGTTTGCCCCCCTCTACCCTAGCAGACTGCTGCTTCCTGCAGTTCCACCTGGTCAGAGGGGACGGGCAGGCGAGAGAGAGCTTGGCTTCTGCTGCTTCCCCTTTAGACACAGGGCACCTTCTTTATCAGAAGCCCCTGGTCTCACTGACCCAAATGGGCGTAAACCTTCCCATCTATGCCAGTGTTAGGGGTGGGATGGCCAAGGTTGGTCTACAGTATTCCCACCTTATTTCCACTGCCCCTCAATAAGAAAACTGCAGGGTCCATACATCACACTATGATAACCAGATGGGGCTCCTCAATCCATTCTTCAACTGTCCTAGGTCCTGACCAGCTGCCCAGGGGCTGCAGGGATTGATCAATGAACCCATTTCTGAAATGGCAGGGTTATTCTTTGGCTGAGATCAGGGGTCATCAGCCTATGGCTCTACTGCTTGTTTTGGTAACAAGTTTTATTGGGACCACCTGTTATCTTGCAAGCTACAACTGCAGTGTTGAGTAGCCGCGACCAAGACCAGACAGTTCGCAAAGCTGGAAGTACCGTCTGGCTCTTCACAGAAATGTTTGCCAACCTCTGGGTTAGACTCACCAACCCCGGAGGAAGCATGTCAGCAGGTCCGTAACAGCGCCCCCTGCAGCACCCAGCCCTCTAACAGACTTCCCACCTCTACACCTTTTTGACTATCTGCCCCCTTGCCAGTTTTAAGTTCCCTAAAGGGCAGTGAATAGTGTCTTTTTTTATTCATGGCTGATGTCATATGCCCAACACCTGACCCAGGTAATCAAAATAAATGCACTCCCTTAAATCTCTGTGCAGGAACAAAAGCGATTATTTCTTTCGGGATGCTGCAGATGAGAGGGGAACCACATTTCAAGAACAGTATGCCCATATTCCGCAAGAAGGAGAGCATGAGGTTGGAAAATCTTAACATTTCCCAGCCTCGGGAGGAAGGCGCGCCCACACACTGTCTCCTGTGAGAAGAGGCAGAAGTGAGCCCAGATTCTCAGAAGCGGCAGAGGTAGGTACAGCACAGGAAAGCAGCACGCGGGCCTCTCAGGGGCCCTGTCCTTGCCCCGTCCTACCTGCCCTCCCAATTTAACTCCATAATTTGTGAGTTACTTCACTAATGCACTGAAGTTCAGCCTTTACCGGTATTCAGGGGAATAGCAAATGATTTTTCAAAGGTAGAAAACATAGGAAGTTAGGTGGGATGGGCCCAGGGATGCTTTTATGCCATAGTTTCTCTTTAGATCTTCTTTTGACAGAAAAATCGAGAGTTCACCAAAATAATAGTAACCTGGAGAAACAGAAGTGGACAACCATTGACCTGGAATGAATTTTACCTGTATATAATTTTTTTTCCCTCATCATCCAGTCTAAGATAAATTTAATAACAAAAAGGTAAATATGAAGAGAACTCTATACTTTCTTAAATTGCTAAAAGAGTTTGAGTGAGTTTAGTAGCATAAGAAATTACCGCCACTAGTAAAGAGGAAAGTGACTTTTAAGCTTTAGTTTGACATTTAAAACTTTAATACACAGTGCTGAGAGGATAGAGTACTGGGGTGAGGTTAAGGAAAGCGTAGTAACAGAAGGAGTTTGCTCCTGACCTGCTCATTACTACAGCAGCGCACGGTAACCGCACGTCAGCAAGGATGGGTTCCAATCACGTTGAGGCCTGTGCTCAACAGCCAAGAAGGCCTCCAACGCCAGGCACAGGGAAACGCCAAACTCTGTATTAAATATCTCCTCTGGACATTGTCAGCTTTCGAAAGCAAAAAAAAAAGGCTGGGGTGGCACCTGTGGCTCAGCAAGTAGGGTGCTGGCCCCATATACCAAAGGTGGCGGGTTCAAGCCCAGCCTTGGCCGAACTGCAAAACAGAAAAATAGTCGGGCCAACGTGGCGGGCACCTGTAGTCCCAGCTACTCGGGAGGCTGAGGCAAGAGAATGGTCTAAGCCCAGGAGTTGGAGGTTGCTGTAAGTGTGTGTCACCACGGCACTCTACCGAAGGTGATAAAGTGAGACTCTGTCTCTACAAAAAAAAAAAAACAAGGCTGGCAGTCAAATTCATGCCAGCATTTCAGCATTTCTCATTTTTTGCCTTCTCTGCCTTTGTGACAATCATGAAGTCAGATATAGGAAAGCCTTGTCATCGAAGAAACTAAGGGAAATCTCTTATTTCTTACCCGCACAAATTAGGTGGGTTTTAGAACATAGTCTTATCTACCAAAAGAGCAAGTATTATTATTATTAGTTCAAATTAATATGAGGGTACAAATGTTTAGGTTACCTTGTTTTCATTTCTAGGTGAAGTTCAAGTTGAGGTTGAGCCCTTCACCTGGGGGCCAGCTGAACATCCTCACAGTGCACACATTAGGGGATCCCCCAATTACCCTCCCTCCTCCCTCGCCCTCCTCTCCCCTCCACCTTCCTAGACTATATTTGTGTTTTATTATTCATGTGGGCGTGTAGGTATTTACATATTGGTTTCAAATTACGAATGAGTACACTGGATATTTTTTTTTCCATTCTTGAGATATTTTACTAAGAGTGTGTTTCAAACACAAAAGATGTAAAGTCTCCATCTCTTCTTACGGCTGAAGAGTGAGCCAGTATTATTTCTGAGGGGAGGGAGCAGGATGTCTGTCAGTCATTAAGTCAAAGACGATTTTCTTCACTTTCAGATGAACAGACCTTTGATACTGCACCCCATCCACTCGTTAACTCGGTATCTAACAGAAAACATTTCCATAAAATTATAAAAAAATAACTGTTTGGGATATATGAATTCTGCCATTAGACCAATTACCCAAGAAGGTTTGTTCTTACAATAAAATATTTCACGTGAAAAGGAAGTGTTTCCGTTAGTAATTTACTGCATACCAATGGTCAAAATCTCAGTTTGTCCGTCCACAGAGGAGGGGAAAATATATTTGCTTGGCAATGAAGGGGTTCAGGACACACTGTCCCCACATATACTCCCTGGGCATTTGGAAGAACAGAAGCACCATAAGGTCACCCTTACCTTCCCTCTGCTCTTTTCCCCTGAATCAGGTCATAAAACTTAGGGGGGATTACCTGCCCTTTCCCTGAAGTAGGTCAGGTGTCCTTCCTGTACCTCAAGGAAAGGAATGTTTTTATCCACAGGAATCTGAACAGACAGGCCTTGCGAAGTTCTCTGGTTTCTTACCATTACGTCATAGCCTCTTTGCCCCATCACACTTCTGCACAATTACCCGCTGCTTCATCACACCTAGCATTAAAAGTACACAGGCTTGGCTCGGCGCCTGTGGCTCAACAGGCTAAGGCGCCAGCCACGTACACCTGAGCTGGCGGTTCGAATCCAGCCCGGGCCCACCAAACAACAATGACAGCTGTAACCAAAAAATGGCCGGGCATTGCGGCGGGCCCTATAGTCCCAGCTACTTGGGAGGCGGAGGCAAGAGACTCACTTGACCCCAGGAATTGGAGGTTGCTGTGAGCTGTGATGTCGCAGCACTCTATCCAGGGTGACAGCTTGAGGCTCTGTCTCAAAAAAAAAAAAAGTACACAGGCTTACCTGTTGTTCTGGTCTTTATCTGTTTACAAAAGCCACCAAGCCATGTAAAATTTATTTAAAAAAATTTTGTAGACCTTTTTTGGTTGTTGTTAATATGCCTTTTATTATAGCAAGCTTAGCCATGAACCTAGCAAGGGTAAGGAAAAGATTTTTCTTTTCCCCTCAGCAGTGTTTTATGAGTTCATATTCTTTGATTTGGTGTCACCAATTCCACAGAAAGACTCTAATAAGTCAATTCAGCAGGGAAAACACTTATATTCATTAAACTGCTCATTATAGTACGTCCTAAAATGACAAAAACTAGAATAGATGAAATGCCCAACCAGAGAGAAATAAGCAATTGGCTAAGTAAAAATGAGTTTAGCAAGCAAGTGAAATATTATCCAATTATTACAAAGTAAAATGATGCAACCTAGGCGGCATTCTGCAAATTCTTTATACGTTGCGGAGTAGAATACACTATATTATAGGGGTGAAGTGTGCCCGGAGCGTCAGCAGCACACACTGCCCTTCCTTAATGTGTCACCCTCACCTGTTTAATCACACCTCTGGGCAAACGGCCTGGCTGTTCCTGCTGCGGGCGCCTCTGGGGCCTCCGATAAAGTTCCCTTGTTCTGCCCTGTGCCTCTGCGGAGCTGCGTTCCTTGTCTGCAAGGTGCATCCGTCTACTCTTCATAAAACACGTGCGTCGCTTGTTCTGGACTCGGCTCCGTTCTCACCCCTTTCTGAAACCCCTCTGCTTTGGATCCTTCACCCCCAGCTGTCATGCCCTTGATTGTTCTGTTTGCCTCTTTTCTCTGATAGACTGGAAATTCCACAGTGAGAGCCGTTTTGGGCACATGCAATGGGTGATGAATGCATGATTTTGAATAAATTAATCAATGAATATAAACTCTTGAGACCAGGGCCCATTTCTTATCTTTGTCCCTGCAGTGCTCATCACAGTGCGGGCAAACAGTAGATGACTGGTAATTCTTCGACCAACAAATGGATAAATTTATATTGTCACACATGAGTGCTTGCCGCAGTACCGAGATAGGAGTTTCTTATCTGCCCCTTTCTACTTTCTGCTTCTGTTAAACATCAGATAAGGTTCTTCTTCTGCAAGGAGTGCCATCATGAGAGAACTTACCCAGGTCAAACTGGCCAGAAATGTAGCCACACGTCTGCCGGACTTCCTCACTGCCCCAGCCCAAGGGGTAGAGAGCACATCCAGCTCCAATCAGCAGGCCTGCGGAGAGAGAAGACAAGAGGGCTTTACCAGATCATCCCTGCATCCAGAGATAAGCTAGGAAATGATATTCTGTAAACTCTTCTGCTAGCAGGAGTTCTGAGTCATTCTGCATATTCTGCCAATGAGAAGCCCTCATGTGCATTTTTTTATGACAGAGTCGTGCTCTGTCACCCTGAGTACAGGGCAGTGGTATCCTCATAGCTCAAACTCCTGGGCTCAAGCTATGCTCCTGCCTCATCCTCCAGGAGTGCTAGGATTAAAGATGTGAGCCACTGCATCCCCAGCCTTGGGGTCAGGAGTTCAAAACCAGGCTGAGCAAGAGTGGGATCCTGTCTCTACTAAAAATAGAAAAACTAGCTGGGTGTTGTGCCAGGCACCCCCGACTTGGAAGGCTGAGGCAGGAGGATTGTTTGAACCCCGTAGTTTGAAGTTGCGGTGAGCTAGTGAAACCCTGTCTCAAAAATAATCATCATAATAGTAATAAAATAAGATAAAATAAAATAAATAAAATGCAGGAGCAAGCTTTTCTGCAGACAGTAGGTGTGAGAATGTGGGAGTGGCTTCCCCGCGGCCCCTCCTGCCGCAGGAAGGGCAGAGAGCAGTTACAGATAAGGCTTTTCCAAGTTCTTCAAAGCAGCCCCTCTGACCTTCACTTTCCCAGACTTTCTAGTAGGTCTATAAAACTTTAAATCCCTGGTCAATATCCCTGCCTACGAGAAATGCATAGCGTGCTTTTTTAGTTTTAGTTTTTGGGTTTTTGTTTTTCTTTTTACCAGCCAAACCCTGACTGGTACACGCCCCACTTGTATGAGGGCAGAAAGGCAAGTTCAGATCTTTACATCCAGCAGTGGTTCTTGAATATCACCTGCTTCCTCAATCTAAAACTATCTCTAATCAAATCTATGCCAATTATTAAACTTCTGAGGCAAGTATAGATAGTGATATTTGAAAGCTTTGCCTTTATCCCCCTCCCCTGTGGTTTGGCCTCTGGTTAGGGAATTTAACATGGTAAGAAACCTCTCCCAAGGTGGGACGATAACTAGCTGCCCTTAGTGGGTGGACCAAGGTCAACCGGCATTTTATTATCTATACTGTCTGTGTTGTAATGCAGACCAAATTAAACGTAAAAGTGAGGAAGACATTTGCTCAGTTTTATCCAGTGCTAAACCTCAGTCCATGATGTGGAAATCTACCTTTGATGAGCGCACAGTTTAGAAATCCCCAAATAAGGTCCTAATTATATGGTATTATACTGTATCCTGAAATGGGGCTCTGAGAATTTCCTAGAATTTGGAGTGATTACCCAAATGATGTTTTGATGACCTGACAGATTTTAATAACTCTGGTTGCCTCAATTAGAACCCCTAGTTTACAAACTTTTATATTATTTTCAAGAGTTTTCTTTTTTAAAATATTTTTTAAGTGACAGGACAGAGTTTACTGACAGGGAGAAAGACCGATAAGCAAGAAAAGAGGAGAAACAGAAAAGGGGACAAAACCTCCCTGGGGAGGGATCTGAACCAGGAAGCCCCCAATGAGTTTTATTAGATTTCTAAACCTTGTGCTTGTCACGTGGGCTCAGTTTTAACCAAATTCCTTTGTCACTGCCATAAAAGAAACATAAGAAAAGTCACGTTATCACACTTTTTGAAAATCTGTGCATACAAGAGTAAAAGTGAGGGAAAGAACGGTGGGAAGGGGATGGGAGTGAAAAGAGGTGTGAGAGCATTTGCAGCTGCAGGCTCATTTGCAATTAAGAAACAATCTATTTTTGCAATCCTGTCACTTTGCAACTCTTCAGGGGTTACGAGTCAATCATGGATTAGCGGAAATTCGTTCAATCTTTACTTTTCACTGACCATCAGCTGTGTGGAGGCAACGGATGCTAAGGAAGGTCATTTGACGTTGGGGGAGAGATGCTGCAAAAAAAGAAAAAAAAAAGAAAAAAGAATAATCCAACAGATGACTCTTTTAAATTCTTAAATTTAAAAAGTCCACTTAAATAATGCATTGACTGTTAGGCACTTCGAGTACCTGAGAGTTTGGGGCTCGCCCTGTTCAAGAGCCATGTCAGCGGAGGGACCTCTAAGGAGAGGCTGACTTTAAGGGGATACGGACACAAAAGAGGTGGGCAGTTCTGGGCTGTGCAGCAATGCAGTGTATAAAAGAAGTTTGTTCTTTATCCCCCAGTGGACGGGCCCAAATCTCATCCTGGATAGCCTCTGTCTAACCGTAAACCTCCTGGGGAGAGTTCCTAGTAGAAACTCTCTTAGTTTTCACAAAATGCTAGGACTATCTGCCATGATCCTAACTGTTGCTTACAATTAGAGCGTGATGTCTGAAGTCTGTAGAGTGCCAGTGCTGAGAGTAAGGACCTGGGGCTGGGAATTTTCCCTTCTGCAAAACTCTGTCTATTCAAACTCTGAACGCAATGCTCCACCAGTGGACCATTAGCATAACAATCCGTCTCCTGCCAAGAAGGCAAAACAAACCTCTAGTCAGCCAGTGCCAAGTACCCTCCGCAGGTGGTAAGAACAGAGTCCCCATGTTAAACTCATAAAGCCTTATTTTTCCAGGCCAGTCTTGAAAGTTTTGTTTTTTTTTTTAATGTGATCTCTCTTTTTTCCATGACTATTGCTTCATTCTTTTTCCACCGTTTTTTTACAGCGTGACTTTTTCCACCCACGGCCCCTTCGGTGGTCACGCCGGCATTTCCCATCAATTCCTCCTTTATGTATTTTGGATACTTTTCTCCATCCTTCTATTGCTTGATCTTCCTTTCTGTGGTAAGCACCGAGGGAAATTGTTCTCTTTATTGTGCTCATGAAAGCTACTCAATCTTGTAGCCTGTTATCTGGATCGCTCTGTAAAAGAGGTTGGCACGTTTCCATCTCAAAGTCTCCATATGCTAATTTATGGACATGATTTTTGTCCGTTTTCAGCCCCAGATAATGGTCTCTTTACAAAAAAAAAAAAGTAACAATAAAGTAAATTCAGTGGTGGGAAGGGAACAAGAGCAGAGTTCAGCAGTGTCACTCTTCAGAACCCGAAAACCCAAGAAGGAGTAAACTATTCAAGTATTCTACAAAAAGAAGCGTTGCCTGGGCTCTTACAAAGCACTGTTTAGAGGCTCGGCGCCTGTGGCTCAACGGGCTAAGGCGTCAGCCACATACACCTGAGCTGGTGGGTTCGAATCCAGCCCCCGGGGCCTGCCAAACAGCAATGACCGCTGCAACCAAAAAATGACCAGGCGTTGTGGCGGGCACCTGTAATCCCAGCTACTTGGGAGGCAAAGGCAAGAGACTCGCTTGAGCCCAGGAATTGGAGGTTGCTGTGAGCTGTGATGCCATGGCACTCTATCCAGGGTGACAGCTTGAGGCTCTGTCTCAAAAAAAAAA
>CAUYON010031747.1:0-33595 GCA_963573935.1 Arctocebus calabarensis
CCAGCAGTGTAGAAGTGTTCCCTTTTCTCCACATCCACGCCAACATCTCTGGTTTTGGGATTTTGTTATGTGGGCTAATCTTACTGGAGTTAGGTGATATCTCAAAGTAGTTTTGATTTCCATTTCTCTGATGGTTAAGGATGGTGAGCATTTTTTCATGTGTCTGTAGGCCATGCGCCTGTCTTCTTTAGAGAAGTTTCTCTTCAAGTCCTTTGCTCACTCTGAGATGGGATCACTTGTTCTTTTCTTGCTAATACATTTGAGTTCTCTGTGTATTCTGGCTATTAAGCCTTTGTTGGAGGCATAACCTGCAAATATTTTCTCCCATTCTGAGGGATGTCTGCTTGCTATACTTACGTCTGGCTGCTTTCAGAATTTTCTCCTTCAAATTAACTTTCATAAAATTGATTATGATGTACCTGGGGGATGTCTTATTTGGTTGGGTCACGCTAGAGTTCCGAAACTGTCTGCTATCTGAATTTCAGAATCTCTTGGCATGTCTGGAAAGTTCTCTTTCATAATCTCATAAAGAAGAGACTCTGTACCTTGTGAAGCCACTTCTTCACTTTTGGGGATCCCTATGAGGTGAATATTGGTTTTCTTTGAATTATCCCAGAGCTCTCTGAGAGAGTGATCTGTTTTTGGCCTCCATTTCTCTTCCTCTTTGGAAGTTTGGAAGCATTGGACAGGTTTGTCTTTCTTGTCAGAAATACTTTCTTCTGCTCCATTCTGTTACTGAGGGATTTCTACTGTATTTCTCAGATCTTTGAGGGCTGCAACTTCTTGTCTCAATGTGTTAAAATCTTTGGTCATTTTGTCTTTGACTTCATTGAATTCTTGAGACATCTTTTGGGACATCTTTTGGATTACTACTTGAAATTCTAATTCCATCTTTTACTCTATTCTGCTGATCTTATTTGCTATCCAGATTTTGAATTCAATTTCTGACATCTCAACCATTTGCTTATGCAAGGGATCTTGTGCTGTATCTGCTTTGTCGTTCCTTGGGGGAGTTGATCTACTCTGATTATTCATATTGCCAGAGTTTTTCTGTTGATTCCACCTCATGATTGTTTTTCACCATTGTCTCTGACCATCCTCAGAGTTGGGGCACTGTCTCTCCAAGATTAGACCCCTGAGGGATCACTCTGTTGTTGCTGGATCTTTGTAGGGAGTGACCCTGTGTATCTCCTCTGGGACTGCCCCAGCCAGGTAGTTCTGATTGTGGGAGCAGCTCTGGAGTGTGGCACGTCTGGATCCAGCAGCAGGGTGTCTGATGGTGCACACAGTTCTGGGAGTGCCCGGCACCCAGTGGTCTTGGCAAAGAGAACCCGCACCTCCAGCAGTCTCTGTCTGGGAGGAGGACTCTGGAGGGATGGCACAGGTCGCGCGGCCTCCAGAGACACTGGTTAGATGGGCGGGGCTGGTGTGGTGGCAGAGAGGATAGGGAGGACACTGTTTGTGTGGCTCCTGGGGTTCTTGGCCGGTTGGACACATGGAGGCCTAGTGGGCATGGAGCAGGTGGTGGGTAGAGGCCCAGCAGTGCAGTGCACGGGGCAGAGCTGTGCTGCGGTCCCAGTGGATTCCCCGGCCACTGCAGGAGGTGGGCCGGGGCTGGTGGGGCACAGATCAGAGCTGAGTGGTGGGCCCTGAGGAGTCCCTGTCTGTGGTGGAGGGCAGGCCAAGGCACAGCGGGTTGTGGTGTGGAGCCCTGTGGTTCTGGGTGGAGTCCCTGGGGGGGTTTGGAGTGGGCAGGGGCTTGTTGTGCCCCAAAGTCTCTTACCTGGTGGGGTGCTTGGTCTGGCAGATAGGGAGGGTGGGTGCTGCTCAAACCCTCCTCCCTCAGTTTCAGCAGGGGTCGGGCTTCTGGTTCCTCAGGTAAGGGGGAAGGGTGTACAGGAAGTTCAGAATGGCAGAAGATTTTAGTTCAATTTTTCTGCCTGAAGCTTGGTTTTTTGGAGTTGCAGCTTGCCTCACCAGAGGTGACCTGTAGTTATCACTTCTCTCTCTCGGCTGGGCTCCCAGTCTTTGGCTCAATTGGGCAGTTTCTGGACGCTATCCTTCCTTTTGGACAGGAGCCTCAGTCAGAAGCTGCTTCCAGTTGGCCATCTTGCCCTTCCTCATCTACAGTTTTATTTTTAATTTTCAAGAATACAATACATTGTTCTTAACTATCCTCACCATGTTGTACAATAGATGTTTTGAACTTATTCCTCCTTTGACTAACACCTCCCTAACCTGTCCTTGTCCTCATTCTCTTGTAACTACCATTCTGCTTTCCACTTCTAGGAGCTGAACTTTCTCAGATTCCCATGTAAGTGAGATTGTGTGATATTTGTGTTTTTGTGCCTGGCTTATTTAACTTAACATAATGTTTTCCGGGTACATTTATAACGATGTGAATGACTAGATTTTTTCCTTTTTAAATGATGAATAGTATTATGTTGCATGATGAATGCAACCACATTTTCTCTATTCATTTAACTATTGATGGGCAGATGAGTGAGTTCCTATCTTGGCTTGTGGATAATGCTGCAGGTGCTGTGGGGTTCAGGTATCTCTTCATGCCACCCACTTCATTTACTTTGGATATATGTATATATAGAAGTGAGATTTATGGATCATATGGTAGTTCTATTTTTAGTTTTATGAGGACTGTCCATATTGTTTCCTATAATTCCTATATTAATTTATCCCACCAATAGTGTACTAGGGGCCCCTTTTCTCCACATCTTTTCCAACAATTATTACCTTTAATCTTTTTTTGCATAATAACAGGTGTGAGGTGATATTTATATGTCTTCTTTGGAAAAGCTTCTATTTATATTCTTTGACTATTTTAAAATTTGATTATTATTATTCTTTTATCACTGAGTTGATTTGTTTTATAATTGAGTTGTTTGGGTTTCTTATATCTTTTAGATATTAACACCTCATTTGATGTGTGATTGGAAGATATTTGCTTCCCTTCTATATGTTGTGTCTTTACTCTGTTGTTTCCTTATGCTGTGCAGCAGATTTTTAATTTGATATAATATTGTTGGTCTGTTTTTACCTTTGTTGTTTGTACTTTGAGTTCATATCCAAAAAAATCATTGCCTAGACCAAAGTCATAGAGTTTTTCCCTTGTATTTTCTTCTAGTAGTTTTGTAATTTTAGGTCTTACTTTTAAGTCTTCAATCCATTTAGAATAGATCTTTGTGTATCACACACCATAAGGGGCCAATTTCATTTTCCTACATGTGGATAACCACTTGTCTCAAAACCATTTATTAAAGAGACTGCTCTTTCCCAATTGAGTGCTCCTGGCAAATTTACAAAAATCAATTGACCTTATTGTGTGGATGTTTCTCTGGGTTCTCTGTTCTGTTCTGTGGTCTATGTTTCCGGTTTCACTATAGTACAATACTGTTTTGATTTTTTTTTTAATGAGTATTTTTTTTTTTTTTTTTGTAGAGACAGTCTCACTTTATTGCCCTCAGTAGAGTGCCGTGGCATCACACAGCTCACAGCAACCTCCAACTCCTGGGCTTAGGTGATTCCCTTGCCTCAGCCTCCCAATGTGCCAGATTGGTATATTGATTATTAAGATTTAAAAAATCGCAGAAATTAGTGTTTCAGAAAAGTTGAGTTGACGCATCTCTTCCTGCTTTTGGCAAGTGATAAAAATTATTCTGGGAGGGGTATCCTCTCTATACCAGGGAGAGAAAGTGGGTAACTCTTATAACTAGAGACTGCAATGGACCTGGATAAACACACTTAACAAAACATCCCTTAACATTCCTACATATCTCCTAGTGACTTTCTTAGAAAATTTGCATTTTCTTTTCTGATTTGGATGTCTTTTCTTTCTTTCTTTTTTGGAAGAATCTCACTCTATTGCTCAGGCCGGTATGTAGTGGCTTGATCATAACTCACTGTAACCTCAAACTCCTGGGCTCAAATGATCCTTCCACCTCAGCCTCCTGAATAGCTAGGATTCCAGGCACATACCACCATACCCAGATAATTAAAAAAAATATTGTAGAGTGCTGTGCTTCTTGTGTTGGTGTTAAACTCCTGGCTTCAAGTGACTGTTCTGCCTTGGACTCCCAAAGAGCTGGGATTACAGGCACGAGCTACTGCATATGGCCTTCTTTCTTTTTCTTTAATTTTAGAATACTAGTGGATACATGTGTTTTGTTTACATTGTTTTTTGCACACACTGAGTCAAGATTATGACATGCCTCCTAACTTGTGTTGAAAATGGAAATACCTCAAAGAACTTAAAGTAGACCTACCACTTGATCCAGTAATCCCACTTTTGGTTATATATCCAAAGGTAAAAAAGGTAACTTTATGAAAAGGACACTTGCACATGTATGTTTATAGCAACCCAATTCACAAGCACAAAGATGTGGTAACAAATCAAGGGCCTGTTTCTTGTTATTGCCTAATTGCTCTGGCTGGGACCCCAGCCCTGTGTTGAATAGAAGTGATGAGAATTGGAGAATGAGCATCTTTGTCTTGTTCCTGATCTTAGAGGAAAAGCTTTCAACTTTTTAACATTGAGTATGATGCTAGCTGTGTGTTTGTCATATATGGCTCTTGTTATCAAACTTATCCTTAAGGAAGAATATATTCCATCTATTTTAAGGCTTTGTTTGAGGATTGTGTTATTCACCATGATGACTTCTCTGAGGAAGATGCCCAATTAATTTATCCTTCTAAAAATATTTGATTTTTTTTCAGAAAATATTTCAGCAAAAGTTTCTCAAATTCTTCTAAAGCAATAACTTTTTGATTAGTGAGTCAACTCCCCATATATAGCTATTTTTATTTCTAATTAAAATATTACTCTATTTGAAAAATTTCCATAGCAACTTGGCAGCTTGTCACAAATAAGTTTAATCCTTTTAAGACTCTTAGTTAAGTACACAAGACAGTGGACATCATGACAAAGGCATATGTCACAGGAAACAAAATCGACTCATCTTGCACTACTAGGCCGTATATGTTCACGCAGATGGTATTCATTTTTGTTTCTGTTTTATTATAATCAGTTTCCTGCTCTTTGTGCCAAATCTCCACTTAAAACCATGCAAAGAATATTATTGATTTTTGAACATACTGAAATTTCTTTAAGGTGGCATTCAAGATCTTCTGAAACCTGGTTCCCACTTCACTTTCTTGCCAAACTTTACTACCTTGGGCAAAACATGAATGTCTGCTTGCAGACGCCCAGCACAGAACGTGGAGTTTGGAGATAGCTGTGACCTGGTTCTA
The DNA here is from genome assembly GCA_963573935.1 of Arctocebus calabarensis. Taxonomy (NCBI): domain Eukaryota; kingdom Metazoa; phylum Chordata; class Mammalia; order Primates; family Lorisidae; genus Arctocebus; species Arctocebus calabarensis. The sequence continues at coordinate 5,266 of CAUYON010031747.1, forward strand.
GATTCATACAGTGCAACAGGACAGGGTGGGAGGTGGCCAGCACTGAGGTATTGCTCTGGATACGAGCAGGCCCAGCCATGTAGTTGTAATGCTGATGGTGGAAGAAGGGTCAATCAGGTAGTACTTGGGGACAGAGAAGTCAGTGGTCAATACCAGAGAATTTGGAATAAAAGTAAAAAACTGGTTCAACTGTTCAACTGCAGTGGTTTGAGGAAAACATCAGGTGCCTGTCTATGGAAAAAATGGTGGGGGAAGACAGTTGGTCAGAAATAAGGAGAAAAGAAAAACAAAATGCTCAGAAAGAAAACAAGAAGGTAAAGGACAGAACTGGTGCTTGGGTTTCATCGGAAGGCTAGGTCCGAAATCTGGCTGGTGAGACAGAGTGGACATAGAGTGGGATTCCGGTGGTTGTGAAAAAGTGGTACATTTTAGGTCGGGTTTTATAGGTGATTTACTTTTATGTCCCTGCAGGAGGAAGGAGTGGAATTGTACTTCTTGCCTTAGGTTTGGCTCAGGTAGGAGGCTACGCTGAAAACTCAGGAGGGAAATCTCAGCAAACTCAGGGGTAACAGGACAAGAGAATCCACAGCCAGAATAATGAGGTGCCGATGCCCTCGGCCTCACCTCTCTCTCTGCCCAAATGCCACCTGCGTTTGTTTTATTCTCCCTCCTCCCTTCCTTCAGCCATCGTGTAACCTGCTTACCTAAGTGACATATCTTTCCCTGTGGCTAGCAGTGACATGAATTTAATTCCACAAACATTTATTCCATGACTACTGTGTGCCCAGCTCTATGTGATGGAGATGAAGAGACCCAGACAGTGTTCTCAAGATGCTGCCTAAAGCTGGAGTCTTACTGTTTACTGCTCTGGTACTGCTTCTCCTCTGGTTTCTTTAACCATGATGACTTGAAGTATTTTTATGCTTTTAGGTAAATGTTAATATTAAACTTAAAATGGATATCCCAGCTACAATCACTGGAGTGCAAATTATTTAAGTATTAGATGCTGTCCATTAAAACATCTTTCCACTTAATGTTGTAGGCAGTCAGATCTCACTAAGTGCTTGTTGGTTTATTGGTTCTTTTAGTCTGAAACTTTGGTGGTTATAAATTTTGCTTGTCAGTAGAGCTTTTTGTATTCGTTCTTGTCAATATCTATGCAATTCTGTCTGATATTTCAAAATCCATTAGGTACTTTTAAGTCTTAGAGAACAGAGTTTTGAACAGTGAAAACACAAGCTCAGTCATAAACAATTCTACCTTCAAGATGACAATTTATTTATATCTTTAGAACTGATGGAGAGGATGTCTTACTTTTATGATCTAATTGACAAGAATTTGCTTTCAGGGTCTGATGGATTATTTCAAACTTTTGGCCCTGAAAAGCTGAAGAGAATTATGTAAAATCTTTGGCTATATATTTGAATAGCTCAATCTTAATGTAACAATAACTTGATCTTTTTGAGGGGGATCTTGTTTTGTTGCTTATAACATTATTATTGGCTGTAATGTTAAACTCATACTTATGGGTAAAATTATATTAAATTTTAAAATAATTATCTTAATTAGATATTAAAGCAGGGTTGTGTAGTTTCTAATTAATCATAACAGAATTTAAGAAAGAGAGGGTTGGATAAACACTTCGGTCAATTACAGAGAAAATTATAATTGGGGAAATGCAAAACAGATAGAAGGGGGCTGTAAATAATTCAATATATAACGCAGGAAGCAATTATGCTGGCCTTTTGAAAAATTATACCACTTCTTTTATTTTAATTTTAGAATTTTTCCTTAATAATTAATCAACTTGATATTTGGGGGGGGCAGACATTATCAGTTCTATTGCATTAGGGGAGGGTGCTCTCCTTGATAATGAAATATGACTAGAGTCTCAGGTAGAATATAATCCTTGAACAGACTTTTCCTCGTTGGAAAGCATTCTAGAAAAATATGCAAGTTATTCTTACTAAGGTAAGGTAAGCCATCCTCACGAAGTGATGTACTTTCAATCCCATCCCCAATAGCTGTGTTTGTTACACATTACACTTTCCTGCTGAACTCTTTCCATACATTATACGTGGCCCACATATAGGATTCGTTGAAGGTAATTCATTAGATCTGATTTTTCACAAGGGCATAATAAAAGTGTCTCCTTTATTTTTCTCTTTTTCAATTTCAAATTAATATGAAAAATTACAAATTTTTAGGTTACGTTGTTTTCAATTCTAAGGTAAAGTTCAAGTTGCAGTTGAGCCCTTTACCTAGGGGGCATGCAGAACACCCTCACATTGTGCACATTAGGTGAGGTCCCGCCAATCATCCTCCCTTGTCCCTCCCCTTCTCCTCCTCTTCCCTCCCCCTTGCTAAACTATCTTTGTCTCTTATCATTTGTGTGGGTATATAGTTGTTTATATATTGGTTTCATATTAGTATTGAGTACACTGGATATATTCTTTTCCATTCTTGAGATACTTTACTAATAAGAATGTATTTCACATCCCTCCAGGTAAACACAAAAGATGTAAAGTCTTTGTCTTTCCTTATTGCTGAATAGTACTCCATGGTATATACATAGGCTATAATTTGTTAATCCATTCATGGGTGGATGGGCATTTGGGTTGCTTCTACAACTTGGCAGTTGTGAACTGAGCTGAATGAATAGTCTGGTGCAAATGTCTTTGTGGTAAAAACAATTTCTGTGCTTCTGGGTAGATACCTGGTAAGAGGATTGCAGGATCAAATGGAAGGTCATCTTTCAGTTCTTTGAGAATTCTCCATACTTCTTTCCATAGAGGTTGTATCAGTTTGCAGTCCCACCAGCAGTGTTAGTAAGTGTTCCCTTGTTTCACATCCACACCAGCAGCTGTAGCATCTGCAATTTTGGAACTTTGTGATGTGGGCTAATCTCACTGAAGTTTGGTGATATCTCTTTGATTTGCATTTTTCTGATGATTAGAGACCATGAGTATTTTTTTCATGTATTTGTTGGCCATGGAATGTCTCCTTTAATTGGGATGAAGCCTAGACCAACACACACACACACACATACATATTTCCATTTTTTCCTTTTTACCTCATTTTTGTAAAAAATAGATTTGGACTTTAGCATTCTTTTCTTATACAGATCAGTATAACTGGATATGTGTTTTAATACTTTTCTTTTTGAATTAAAATTGTTTTTCCAAACTCCTCTTTTGTTTCTTTCTCTTTTTCTTTTGCCTGTTTAGTTGACTGGGGAGTGGGGGAAGGGAGGTGCATTTAAACCTGGGAAGGTCCTGTGTATTTATTTAACACTCTAGGTCATCTGGTTGACTGACTTCCTTGCTTTCTGGTAGAGGAGGCAACACAAATGCCTGAGCACTTAGAGAATGGGAAGTACCACAAGGTGTCACAGTACTCTTAGGTCTCTTGAGCTGCAGCCTCCTCTGTGGTGACAGGTGAGCATCATGGTGTTAGGACTGAAGACATAGGGAGTGGGTGAAGTTTTAATCAAATGTGACACTACGGCAGGAACTAGTTTTAAAGCACCTGTCATGTGTCAGACACTGTGCTAAGCCCTTTCCATAAATTATTTCATTTTGTCCCCATAGTAATCATTAATATCATTATATCCATATTTCTTTCTCATAAGAAAAATGAACTATGCTATTCGAGATAGGTCCTTTTTTGATTTTTCTAGTGGATATCATTTCATGTGGCTTTCTTTCTAAAAACCTCCAACAAAAAGACAATAGATGCAAATTTGCACCTACCACTATAAAACTAGGATTATTTATTTTATTGAGCACTTTTCTAAATCCAAAGGGCTTGCAACTTCCATGGAAAGTCTTGAGCATAATAACTCTTGTCTCATACCATCTTTTCCTTCCACCTGAGATTGGATGGTGCTCCCAATTTCTAACTGAACTATCAAAGAAACTTTCCAAAGACTTGTGAAGTTTCTGCCTCTGTTATTCTGCTGGCAGTTCATTTTTCACAGGACTATCTAAGAAAATATGGCACCTTTCCTTAAAAGAATCACACTAGTGACAGAATGTCTTAGAATGACATTCAAGATTCCTGTGCTACAGCCTCAATCTACCTCTTCACTTTTCCATCCTTTTATGTATTCAACATGTCACCAAACCCTAGTGGTAAGTCATGAGAAAATCATTTATTTTCGGTTGGGAAGTGTAAAAAGTTCAGGCTTTAGACTCAGATGCTCCAAGCTTAAATCCTGACTCTGCTCATTTCCTACGATGTGACCTGACTGAAGTTTCTTAACCTTTCTGTGACTCGGATTTCTTCTTGTTGTAGTACCTATGTCATAGGGTTGTAGTGAGAACTAAATGAATGGGTCAATATAAGTAAATCACTTAGGAAAGTATTGGCATATGGAAACTGCTATGTCAATATTTATTATTTTGTTCATTCATACTGTCATAGTGATCTGGTATGCCATTCATTTTCACCTTCCCAATTTGTCATTTAAGATGCTACTCACATGCTATCTCTACTGTTAAGTCTTTGTAGACTTACTCTTACACTCCGGTAGTTTATTATTCTACTCCCTCATTATTTATACCTATGTCTTATTAGATTTACACTCATATTAAGCTATCTATTGCATCATGTAGGTACATGATTTCTTTCTCCCATGTTTCTTCAGGGCAATGGCCACATGTGCAGCCTATGGTGTAATAGCAGGAACAAACTTTGAATTCACAGAAAATTATATTCAAATTAATTGAGTGTGACCAATATTATTATTATTTTAATTTTTATTGTCTTTATTATTAAATCATAGCTGTGTACAATAGTGCAATCAAGGGGTACAATGTGCTGATTTCATATACAATCTTAACTATTTTCATCAAACTGATTAACATAGCCTTCCTAGCATTTTCTCCATTATTATATAAAGACATTTGCATTCTGCATTTAATAAGGTTCGCCTGTACCCTTCTAAGATGCACCGTAGGTGTGGACTCACCAAATACCCTCCCCCACCCTAACCTCCCCCTTCCTCTTCCTACCCTTACCCCTTTCCGCATATTCTTGTGTTATAGCTGGGTTATACCCTTCATATGACAGCCATAAATTAGCTTTATAGTAGGGCTGAGTATATTGGATACTTTTTCTTCCATTCTTGAGATACTTTGCTAAGAAGAATATGTTCCAGCTCCATCCATGTAAACATGAAAGAGGTAAAGTCTCCATCTTTCTTTAAGGCTGTGTAATATTCCATGGTATACAAGTACCACAATTTATGAATCCATTCGTGGGTTGATGGGCACTTGGGCTCCTTCCATGATTTAGCAATTATGAATTGGGCTACAGTAAACTTTCTGGTACAGATGTCTTTGTTATAATGTGATTTTTGATCTTCTGGGTATATACCTAGTAAAGGAAATATAGGATCAAATGGTAGGTCTATTTTTAGATCTGTAAGAACTCTCCAAACATCCTTCCAAAAGGAACGTATTAGTGTGCATTCCCACCAGCAGTGTAGAAGTGTTCCCTTTTCTCCACATCCATGCCAACATCTCTGCTTTTGGGATTTTGTTATGTGGGCTAATCTTACTGGAGTTAGGTGATATCTCAAAGTAGTTTTGATTGGCATTTCTATGATGATTAGGGATGGTGAGCATCTTTTCATGTGTTTATAGGCTATATGCCTATCTTCTTTAGAGATGTTTCTCTTCAAGTCTTTTGCCCACCCAGAGATGGGATCACTTGTTCTTTTCTTGCTAATATGTTTGAGTTCTCTGTGTATTCTGGTTATTAAACCTTTGTCAGAGGCATAACCTGCAAATATTTTCTCCCATTCTGAGGGCTATCTGCTTGCTATACGTACTATGTTCTTGGCTGTACAGAAGTTTTTTAGTTTGATCAGTCCCAGTAGTATATTTTTGATATTGCATCAATTGCTCCTCATAAAATATTCACCCAAGCCAATTCCTTCAAGAGTTTTCCTTGCACTTTCTTCTAGACTTTTTATAGTTTCATGTCTTAAGTTTAAATTTTTAATCCAGTGAGAGTCTATCTTAGTTAATGGTGAGAGGTGTGGGTCCAGTTTCAGTCTTCTACAGGTCCCCAGCCAGTTCACCCAGCACCATTTGTTAAATAGGGAATCTTTTCCCCACTGAATGTTTTTAATTGGCTTGTCAGAGATCAAGTAATGGTAAGTAGCTTGGTTCATCTCTTGGTTCACTATTCTCTTCCAAACATCTACCTCTCTGTTTTTGTGCCAATACCATGCTGTTTTGATCACTATCGATTTATAGTATAGTCTCAGGTAGCATGATTCCTCCTGCTTTGTTTTTATTTCTGAGTAATGACTTGGCTATTCAAGATTTTCTTCTGATTCCATATGCAATGAAGTATTATTTTTTCGAAATCTTTAAAATATGACAATGGAGCTTTGATAGGAATTGCATTAAAATTATATATTGCTTTGGGTAGTATAGACATTTTAACAATGTTGATTCTTCCCAGCCATGAGCATGGTATATTTTTCCATTTATTAACATTTTCAGCTATTTCTTTTCTTAAAGTTTTATAGTTCTCTTTATAGAGATCTTTCAGATCCTTTGTTAGGTAAACTCCCAAATATTTCATCTTCTTTGGCACTACTGTGAAAGGAATAGATTCCTTGACTGTTTTTTCAGCTTAGCTATTGTTGGTGTATATAAAGGCTACAGATTTATGGGTGCTGATTTTGTAGCCTGAGACATTGCTGTATTCCTCGATCACTTCTAAAAGTTTTGTCCTGGTGTTTCCCAGACATACAATCATATCATCTGTGAAGAGTGAAAGTTTGATCTCTTCTGACCCTATGTGGATACCCTTGATCACCTTTTCTTCCTTTATTGCAATGGCTGAAACTTCCATTCTGATGTTGAAGAGCAGAGGATATAATGGGCAACCTTGTCTGGTTCCTTATCTAAGTGGAAATGATTTCAATTTAACTCCATTCAATACGATATTGACTGCCGGTTTGTTGTAGATGGCCTCTATCTGTTCAAGAAATGTCCCTTCTATACCAATTTTTTTAAGTGTTCTGATCATGAAGGGATGCTGGATATTGTCAAAAGCTTTTTCTGCATCAATTGAGAGAATCATATGGTCTTTATTTTTTGATTTGTTTATGTGCTGGGTTACATTTATAGATTTATGTATATTGAACCAGGCTTGGGACCCTGGGATAAAGCCCACTTGGTCATGGTGTATAATTTGTTTGATATGTTGTTGGATTCTTTTGGTTAGTGTCTTGTTGAATATTTTTGCATCAATATTCATTAGTGATATTGGTCTATAATTTTCTTTTCTTGTTGGGTCTCTCCCTCGTGTAGGGATCAAGGTGAAGTTTGCTTCAAAGAATGTGTTGGGTAGTATTTCTTCTTTTTCTATATTTTAGAAGAGGTTTAGTAATATAGGTAATAGTTCTATTTTAAAGGTTTGGTAGAATTCTGACGAGAAGCCATCTGGTCCTGGGCTTTTCTTTTTGGGGAGATTTTGTATTGTTGATTCTATTTCAGAACTTGATATAGGCCTCTTCAACGTTTCCACTACATTCTGGCTAACTCTTGGTAGATGGCGTGCTTCCAAGTATTGGTCAATTTCCTTCAGATTTTCATATTTCTGAGAGTAAAGTTTCTTGTAATATCCATTAAGGATTTTTTGGATTTTTGAGAAGTCTGTTGTTATTTCATCTTTACCATTTCTCATTAATTAAGTTAGAGATTTTACTCTTTTTTTTTTCCTGATTAGGTTAGCCAAAGTTTTATCTACTTTATTGATCTTTTCAGAAAACCAACTTTTTGATTTATTCATCTGTTGTATAACTCTTTTGGTTTCAATTTCATTTCATTGTGCTCTAATTTTGGTTATTTCTTTTCTTCTGCTCAGTTTGGGGTTGGAATGTTCTTCCTTCTCCAGTTGCTTAAGATGTCCCATTAAGTTGTTAACTTCCTCTCTTTCCGTTTTCTTGAGGAAGGCTTGCAGTGCTATAAATTTCCCTCTTTGAACTGCCTTTGCAGTATCCCAGAGGTTCTGATAATTCGTGTCTTCATTGTCATTTTGTTCCAAAAATCTGGGAATTTCCTTCTGAATCTTGTCTATGACCCATCTATCATTCAGCATAAGGTTATTTAGCTTCCATGTTTTTGTATGAGTATGTAGATTCCTGTTGTTATTAAGTTCAAGTTTCATTCCATGATGGTCAGAGAAGATGCAAGGAATAATTTCTATTCTTTTAAAGTTGCTGAGGTTAGACTTGTGACCTAAGATGTGATCAATTTTGGAGTATGTTCCATGGGTTGATGAGAAGAACGTGTATTCAATTTTATTAGGATGAAATGTTCTGTAGATGTCTGTTAAATCCAAATGTTGAATGGTTAAGTTTAAATCTAAAATTTCTTAGCTTCTTTTTGGAAGATCTATCCAACACTGCTAAAGGAGTATTAAAATCTCCAACTACTATGGAGCTGGAGGAAATCAAGTTACTCATGTCTATTAGAGTTTTTCTTTAAATTGAGATGCATTCTGGTTGGGTGCATAAATATTAATAATTGAAATCTCATCATATTGAGTATTACCTTTAACAAATATGAAATGTCCATCTTTATCCTTCCCTACTTTGGTTGGTTTAAAGCCTATTGTATCAGCAAATAAGATTGCAACACCTGCTTTTTTCATTTATATTCCATTTGCCTGGAATATAAATGACCATCCCTTCACCTTGAGTCTAAATTTATCTTTTAAGGTAAGATGAGATTCTTGTATTCAGCAGATATCTGGCCTGAGTTTTTGTATCCAGTCAGCCAACCTATGCCTCTTTAGAAGACAATTTAAACCATTCACATTAATTGAAAATAATGATAAATCTTTAGAAAGTCCAATGGACATATTTAATCCTTTCATCACTGTGGAAGTTGAAATTTGATACGAAGTTTCTGGGTGAGTTTACTTTTATGGTGGAGGATTAGGCTGGTTATTATGGAGAATAGGTCTGAGAATATCCTGGAGAGCTGGTTTAGTTATAGCAAATTTCTTCAACATGTGGATGTCATAAAAGTATTTAATTTCTCCATTATAAATGAACCTCAGTTTAGCTGGGTACAGGATCCTGGGTTGAAAGTTCTTTTGTTTTAGGAGATTAAAAGTCAATGACCATTCTCTTGATCAGAGAGATCTGCAGTTATTCTAATTCTTCCCCTTGTAGGTAATGGATTTCTTATGTCTGGCTGCTTTTAGAATTTTCTCCTTCATATTAACTTTAGTGGACTTGATTATGATGTGCCTGGGGGTTGTCTTAATCGGGTTGAGTCATGCTGGGTTCTGAAACTGCCTGCTATCTGAATTTCAGAATCTCTTGGCATGTCTGGAAAGTTCTCTTTCATAATCTCATAAAGAAGAGACTCTGTGCCTTGTGATGCCACTTCATCATTTTCAGGTATCTCTATAAGGCAAATATTGGTTTTCTTCGAGTTATCCCAGAGCTGTCTGAGAGAATGATCCATTTTTGCCTTCCATTTCTCTTCCTCTTGGGGAAGTTTGGGAGCGTTTGAAAGCTTTGTCTTCCATGTCAGAAATCGTTTCTTCTGATTGCTCCATTATGCTACTGAGGGATTCTACTGTATTTCTCAGGTCTTTGAGGGCTGCAACTTCTTGTCTCAATGTGCCAAAATCTTTGGTCATTTTGTCTTTGAATTCGTTGAATTCTTGAGACATCTTTTGGGTCATCTTTTAGATTACTGCTTGAAATTCTAATTCCATCTTTTCCTCCATTCTGCTGATCTTATTTGCTATTTAGACTCTGAATTCGATTTCTGACATCTCAGCCATTTGCTTATGCAAGGGATCTTGTGCTGTATCTACCTTGTCATTCCTTGGAGGAGTTGATCTACTCTGATTATTATATTGCCAGAGTTTTTCTGTTGATTCTGCCTCATGATTATTTTTCACTGTTGCCTATGGCCATCCTCAGAGTTGGGGAGGTGTCTCTCCCAGGTCAGACCCTGGCAGAATCACTCTGTTGTTACTGGATCTTTGTAGGGGGTGACCCTGTGTCTCTAATGATTTCTCAAACCCCGCAGGGTGGAGAGCTTAAATCCTCCTCAGCCTGCTTAGAAGAGACACTTTAAATTGCTAACTTGGGCTAAGCAGAAGCTTTCCCAGGAAAGCACTTGTGGCTGGGATTACTCCTTAAGTGGCTATCCACTTACCCAGTGTGCCAAAACCAGTCTCACCCTGTGCCCCTGAGGGCTAAGTCTGCAAGGCATCTCAGTCCCCGCCTTTAGTCTGCTCAGTCACTAGGTTACTCATTCCCACCCGATGTTTGTTCTGCAACCCTGAGGTTGGAGCTTGCCAGGGAAGTTCTCCCACAATGGCTCCACACAGCCCACCAACCAAACACTGGTAGCTCCATCTGGCTCAGTGGCCTAGTCTGGGGCTCCAGACAACACTCAAAGACCCCTGCACTCTTGCCCAAGTTCTCCCAAGGCAGTTCAACCGAGTGCCAAGTCCAAAAGAAACCCAAACAGCTCACAAGCAAGGCCTTTCCAGCCTTCAGTCCCACTGTTGCCTCACCCACAGCTGCCGACAGGATTAGACCGAACGAACACACACAACCACTTGCCCAATCTCTGCCGTTTTTACCTTCCTCAGGGTGTCCAGAAGTCTCACGCAGTCTCCCTGTGTCCCCAAAGGGATGTTTCTGGGCAGATCTCGCCTGCCAGAGATGCCTGAAGTCCTCTCTCCCCAGTCTCACCGTGCGCAGTTGCAAGGAACCTGTTACTCAGCCGCAATCTTCCTCCGCCCTAGAGTATTCCTTTCTTTACACATCCATGCCACCAGCGTGTCACTTTGGGAATTTTTGATACAAGCCATTCTCACTGGAGTTGTGTGATATCTCAATAATAGATATTACAGTGAGACAGAAGATAAGTCCAATCATCTGAATATTTGCCCCTTCCAAAACACATGCTGAAATTTAATTGCCAATGTAATAGTATTAAGACATGATTAAACAATGCAATTATGAAAGAGCAAGTTTTTCTTCTTTTTGTCTCTTTGCCCTTCCACCTTCTTCCATGTGATGACACAGCAAGATGGCCTTGCCAAGTGCCTATATCATGATCTTCCAGCCTATGGAACTATAAGAAAATACGTGTCCATTTTCACACCTATAATCCAAGCACTCTGGGAGGCCAAAAAGTGGGAAGATCACTTGAGGCCAGGAGTTAGAGACTGGCTTGAGCAAGAGTGAGACCCCACCTGTACAAAAAATAGAAAAATTATTTGGGTATAGTGGTATATGACTATAGTCCATAGTCCCATCTACTTGGGAGGCTGAGGCAGGAGGATCACCCAAGAGTTTGAGGTTCTAGTGAGCTATGATGATGCCACTGCAGTCTAGGGGCAGTAGATGATAGAGTAAGACCTTATCTCAAAAAAGAAAAAATTCTGTTCTTTATAAATTATTCAGTATCAAGTATTCTGTTATAACAACACAAACATATTGAGACAGTAAGGAAAGCAATAACTTAAACCACACAATAAACCAACTACATTTACCAAATATATATAGAATACTCTGCCCAACAACAACAGCATACACATTCCTTTTTTTAATTGTCTTTATTATTAAATCATAGCTGTGTACAATAGTGCAATCAAGGGGTACAATGTGCTGGTTTCACACACAATCTTAACTATTTTCATCAAACTGATTAACATAGCCTTCCTGGCATTTTCTCAGTTATTATATGAAGACATTTGTATTCTGCATTAAGCATACACATTCTTGTCAAGAGCACATGGGACATTTTCTAAGACAGACTGTCTGTTAGAACACAAATTTAGCCTCAGTAGATTTTAAAGGATAAAATTTACACAAAGTATCTTCTATGACCACAACAAGATGAAGTTAGAAATCAATAACAGAACTAAAACTGGAAAAGTAACATAATTATTAAAATATATATATATTAACGCATCAAAGAAGAAATCACAAGGGAAATTAGAAAATAATTAGAAATAAATGAAAATGAAACCATAACATATCAAAAATTACAGGACATAGAGAAAGAAGTGCTAAGGGAGAAATTAATTTCTACAAAAGCTTCCATAAAGAAAAGGAAAGATCTCAAATCCACAATCCAACCTTACAACTTAAAGAACTAAAAAATGACCTACTAAACCCAACACTAGCAGAAGGAAAGAGGGAAAGATAAATGATAATTAGAACAGAGATAAACAAAAACAGAATAGAAAAAAATAGAGAAAAATCAATGAGACCAAAGTAAGAATCAATGAATATGCCAACAAAATTGGCAAACCTTTAATTAGATCAACTATGAAAAAAAAGAAAAAACACTCAAATTATTAAAATCAGAAGTGACAGTGGGAACATTGCTATTAATTCCAAGGAAATGGTAAGGATTACATAAGAATAGTATGAACTACGGTATACCTACACATTGGATAGCCTAGATAAATCCACAAATTTCTAGAAACAAAAATCTCCTAAGACTAAATTACAAAGAAATATAAAATTCAAATAGATCTATTACTAGTAAGGAGATTAAATCAGTAATCAAAATTTTTCCAAATACAAGGCAGGGACTTTAGGAAGAGATTAGATCTTGTGGGCAGAGTCCTCATGACTGAAGTTAGGGCTCTTATAAAGAAAATGAAGAGAGCTAGCTAGTCTCTTCTACTGTGTGAAGACACAGTGACATATCCTCTATGAACTAGAAAATAAATCCTTGCCAAACACTGAATCTGCCAGAATCTTGATCCTAGATTTTCCAGCCTCTAGAGCTATCAGAAATGATTATTGTTTCTAAGCCACCCAATTTGTGTTATTTTGTTAGAGCATCCTGAAAAGACTAAGATGAGAACATTTTCTTACTCACTCTATGACACCAACACCACCCTGTTAACCAAGCCCAGACAAAGACATTATGAGAAAAGAAAGCTACAGACCAATATCCCTTGGAAAGATTGATAGAAAAATCCTCAATAAAATGTTAGGAAACAGAATTCAGTAGCATGTTTAAAGGGTGGTACATCATAAGCAAGTGGTATTTAGTCCTAGAATGCAAGGATAGTTCAACACATGAAAATCAATTAGCATAATACATCACATTAACAGAATGAAGGAAAAAAACATGATCTTAATTGATAACAGAAAATCATGTCACAAAACTGAACATTTTTTTTCATGTTTAAAGCACTCAACAAACTAAGAATAGAAGGAAACATATCTCTAACATAATAAAAGCCATATATTAAAAAAAACAGCAAACATCATACTCAATGATGAAACATGCAAAGCTTTTCCTCTCAGATCAGGAACAAAGTAAAGATGCCTGTTTTTACCCCTTTTATTCAACATAAAAGTTCTATTCATAGCAATTAGGAAAAAATGAAAAGGAAAGAAATAAAAGGTACCCACGTTGTAAAGAAAGAAGAAGAATTCTATTTACAGAAGATGTGATCTTACTTGTGGAAAACCCTAAAGATTCCACTAAAAAAAAAAAATGTTAGAACTAGTAAATGAGTTCAGTAAAGCTGCAGGATACAAAGTTAACATAAATATGTTGCATTTGTATATATTAATAATGAAAGTTTGAAAGGGAAATTATGAAAACAATTCCATTTATAATAGCATCAAAAAGAAAAAAAATACTTAATAATTAACCAAATAAATAAAAGTCTTACAAAATAAAAACTACAAAATAATGTTGAAAGCAATCTTTGAATTTAAATAAATGGAAAGATTTTTGGAAGATTTAATATTACTAAAATGTCAATTCTACCAAAAAAATCTATACATTTAAGCAATCCCTATCAAAATGCCAATGAAGTTTTTGTTTTCAGAAATAGAAAAGCACACCCTAAAATTTATGTGAAATCTCAAGCAATTCTAAGTAGCCAAAACAATCTTGGGAAAAAAGAACAAAGCCAGAGAATTCATAATTCCTGGTTTCAAAACTTACTACAAGACTACAGTAATCCTAACGGTATGGTGCTAGAATAAAGACAGACATATATATCAATGGAATAGCATTAATGAGACCAGAAATAAACCCTAGCATATATGGTCAAATGATTTTTGACAAAAGGACCAAGACCATTCAATGGGGAAAGGACAGTCTTTTCAACAAATATTGCTGGGAAAACTAGATATTTATATGCAAACAATAAAGTTGGATCTTCAACTATCAAAACCTAAATATAAGACCTAGTACAATAAAAACTCTTAGAAAATGTGCAGTGCCTGTGGCTCAGCAGCTAGGGCGCCAACCCCATATACTGGGAGTTCCAACCTGGGCCCGGCCAAACTGCAACAACACAAAAAGCCGAGTATTGTGGCAGGTGCCTGAAGTCTGAGCTACTAGGGAGGCTGAGGCAAGAGAATCACCTATGACCTGGAGTTGGAGGTTGCTGTGAACTGTGATGCCACAGCACTCTATCGAGGGCGATAAAGTGAGACTCTGTCTCTTAAAAAAAAAAAATCTTAGAAAACATAGAGCAAAAGCTTCACAACATCAGATTTGGCAGCAAAAATTTCTTGGCTATGATTCTAATGGCACAGGCAACACACAAAAAAATTGATAAGTTGGACTGCCTTAAAATTTAGAAATTTGGGGCATCAAAAGACTATCAACAGAGTAAAAAGGCAATCCATAGAACAAGAGAAAATATTTTCAAGTTGTATTTCTGATAAAGGATTAACACTCAGAATATATAAAGAATTCCCAATACTCAACAGTAAAAAACAAGTAATCTTACTCAAAAATGGGCAAAGGACTTGAATAGATGTTTCTCCAAAGAAGATATACAAACGGCCAATACTACATAAAAAGATAGTCAGCATCACTAATCATTAGGAAAATGCAAATATAAACTACAAGAGAACATCCCTCATCCATTAGAATGTTTACTATTATGATGCCCATTTCAGTAAAAAAGTTGCAAAACTGCTTTGAAGGGTGGACTAGGCACTGAAATTGGTGCATAGCTTTCTAAGGAAAGTATTTTGAAGGTGACCTCAGTGATATTCAGCAATGAGGTATGTAGCACTTTTTCTAAGATGAGTTTGTGAACCTAATTATCTGACTTCATATAGCTGCTATAGAAATAGTATTGTGGTTCCTCAAAAGAATAAAAAAGAATCATCATCTGATCCAGTCATTCCACTTATGAGGATATAATCAAAAATTGAAATAATCTTGAAAAGATATTTGTGCACTCATGCACACAGCTGCTTTGGTCATAATGGATGAAATGTGGAAACAACCCAAGTGTCCATTGATAAGGAAATTTTGCCACAATCCTTGGAAATTTTTTCTAAATAATGTGATTATTGGACGAAATTTGGAAAATAAAGAAATATATCACCTATCAACCCACCATTTAGATATGCTCACAATCAACATTTAATGACTTTCTTTCCAGTCTTATTTTTAACATATGTATATTGACAGTTTCTCTTGTACTACATATACAGTGTTTTACCTTGTTTTTGAAATGAGCAGTTTGCCTATAATTAAAAACTCCTCATAATTACATTTCAATAGCTGCATAGTATTCCATCATATGCAACACACCCTTTTTTATTTAACCATGTCCCCTTCCTGGACATTTATATTCATTACTTTAGTAAATATTTATTGAAACTCTCATATGTGTCAGAAAACTGTATTAGGCACTAACACTACAATAATAAAAAAAAACAAACATCACTATCCTCATGTAAAATACAGCATGAAATATCACTATTACAAATAATTATATTAAAATCCTCAAAAATAAGTCTGTATTCTCACTTCATATTATTTTCTATAACAGAATCTTAACAGTATAATTAGTGGCTCAAACAGCATTACTATTTTAAAGGCTGTTAAGAAATACTGCCAAGGAGTGACATCAGCAAGATAATGGAACAGGAGGTCCCCCACTCACATCTGCTCACATTAACAATAATTTGGCAGTCATCTACAGACAAAAGTATATGAGATCTACGTAGGAGTTTGTGAAACCCTGGTGAAGCCCAAGACTGAGGATGGTCGTCTTGAGAAGGTAAGTGTGATCCCAGGTAGCAAGTTCACCTACTGTGTTCCCAGCAACAGACCTGGAAACAGTTCCATCTCCCTATGAACTCCACTGAAACCTCATCTGGCCTTGGTCCTGCTATCAGCACCATCTACCAAGGGTCCCAATTCTAGCATGGATTCTGAGGCAGCCCAAGACTTGGCTCCAGTGTCCCCCAACTATACTCCAGAAAAGATCCTGTCTGCCTAGGCACCTGGGCAGTCCATACTCCCAGGGGAAAGTTTGCTAGTCTCAGTCTAATGGAAAACCCTGAAGCAGGCCTATGATTTGGCTCCAGCTTCTGTCAGTCAAGGACCAGTGATCATCCTACCTTCCCAGGAGCCAACTTGGAGACACTGTGGGAGTCCTCTCAGGGACCTGGCTGAAGCTACATCTGTCCATGTACCTTAACAGGCCTAATGTCTACAATACAAATGCCAACCCTGAAATGGACATTGTCCCAATGCCAGCCCTAGTCCCCAAGGTACTGTAGGTAGCTCCATCTGCCCAGGGACGGGGCAGGATTCCACACTGTCCAACACCCTGGTAGATGGCCTGCCAGCTGCACATCCAGCAGCAGCCATGTGTCCTGGCTGCAACCCCACCCATCTGGGATCCCAGAGGCATTCCCTTCAGCACAGAGAACTGGCAGGGGAAGACTATTACCTGCTTAAACCAGTGAAGACTGAAAGAGACGTTTTCTCTTTCACTTGCAGGCCACTCATGCAAGGCTGCATGGATAAAAAAGAATCAAGCAAACATGACACCATCAAAGGAAACTAATAAAGCTCCAGTAATCCAAAGATTTGTAGATCTTCCAAAGAAATGGAGTTCTACAAATTGTTCGACAAATACTTCAAAATAAACACCTTAAGGAAACTTAATGAGATGCCAGAGAACATCTTCTGTCAGATAGATAACTAAAGGAAATCAGAAAAACAATGCATGAGCAAAACGGGAAGTTTAATAAATAATTAGGAACCATAAAAAAGAACCAAATAGAAATTCTGAAGCTAAAGAATACAATAAAACAACTGAAAAATTCAAGAGAATTTCAATAGCATACTCAATCATGCAGAAGAAAGAAACAGAGAACTCAAAAGCAGGCCATTTGAAATTCACCAGTTAGAGGAGGGAAAAGAGAAAAGAATAAAAAGCAGTGGGGAAAAAAGCATGTGGGGCACCTCAAACAACCAAATACATGCATTATTGAAGTCTCAGGAAAAGAGATGAGAAGGAAAAAAAAGCAGAACAGTTTAAAAAGAAAATAGCTAGAAGCTTCCAAAATCTTGGTAAGGTTATGGAATAAGATTGAAGAAGATCAAAGACCCCTCCAATAAAATCAATCCAAAGATTAACCTGAGATATGTTATTGTCAAAAGGCAAATACAAAGAGAGAATTTTGAAAACAGCAAGAGAAAAGTGACTCATTACCTATAAGGGGAATGCTCATAAAGCTATTAGTGAACCTCTCAGGAGAAAGCTTACAGGCTAGCCATGGGGAGTGTGATAAGGCTGGCCAGGGGGAGTATGATGACATATTCAAAGTGTTCTAAGATAAAACTGTGAACCAACAGTTCTTCACCTAGCAAAACTGTCTTTCAGAAATGAAAGAGACATAAAGACATGCCCAGGGTGGAAAAAACTAAAAGAGTTCATCACTACTAGACCAGCTTCACAAAAAGGAAGTCAAAACATAAGTAACAACATGAAAAAATATGAAAATATAAACTCACTAGTAAAAGCAAAGATATAGTCAAATTCAGAATACTCAACTATGTGGTCATGTTTAAATCACTTTTTGTACTAGCATAAAAATTAAAAGACGAAAGCATTCAAAATAATCATAGCTATAATAATCTGTTAGTGGAAGTATAAAAAGATATCAGGTGCAGGGCAGCACCTGTGGCTCAAGGAGTAGGGCACCAGCCCCATATACCTGGGGCGGGTTCTAGCCTGGCTCCGGCCAAAAATGCAAAAAAAAGATATAAGGTGCAACATCAGTAAGCCTAAAATGTGGGAGGAAACAATAGCATTTACTTTTTATAAATGATTGAAGTTGTTATTAGCTTAAAATAGACTCTTATAAAATGTTTTATGCAAGCTTCATAGTAATCATAAATGAAAAATTTCTAGTCTATACAGTGAAGCAAAAGCGGAAGGAAACAAACCATAACACTACAAGACATCAGCAGATCACAAAGGAAGACAGCAAGGGAGGAAGAAAAGAACAGGGTGCTGCAAAATGATCAGAAAACAATCAACTGAATGGCAATAGATTCTGACCTACCAGCAATTCTTTTAAATGTCAACAGATTAAATTATTCAATCAAAGACGCAGAATGGCTAAAAGAGAAAAAATAATATCCAGCAACTCATACTGCCTACAAGAGACTCACTTTAGCTTTAAGAACACAGAGATAAACTGAAGGGATAGAAAAAAGATATCCCAGGTAAATAATAACCAGAAAAGCAGGAGTGGCTATCTTTATTGTCAGACAAAATGACTTTACCTCAAAATCTTTCAGAAGAGACAAATAAGGTCCTATATATTGACAAAGGGATCAATTAATCAAGAGGATAACTATGTGAGTATATATGCACCTGACATTGGAGCACCTAAATATGCCAAGCACATATTTATTAACAAAACTGAAAAAAGAATAGACCACAATACAATAATGGTAGAAGGCCTCAATCATTCTTCTCACCATGGATTATCATCCAGAATATCAGTAAGCAAACAGTGGACTGGATTAACACCACAGACCACACAGACCTAACATAGATAGGAGGTCTGACAACTAAGTGTGTGAACTCATCCTAAAAAAAGTGCTACGTACCTCATTGCTGAATATCACTACAGTCACCTTCAAAGTGCTCCCCAGGGGAAGCTCTGTCGTGACACCAGTGCTGAGTCCACCCTTCAAAGTGATTTTGGAACTCTTTTTCTAGAATAGCCATCAGAGCTGTTATTATGTGAGGTTTGACAATTAAGTGTGAGAACTTACTACCACGCACCTATGTTGGCAGAACTGCCAAAAATTCAGTAAGTTTTCATAATCTTGGTATATTCACATATGGCAGCTGTGTTCCTATATAATAATAGATATTTTCCTGTCAGGGTGTTGTGCTGTCTTGCTGAGTGGTTCATGATTGTTACTGCATGTTTTTGTGTGTCCTACCACAACAGCTCTGATAGCCATTCCAAAAATAGAGCGCCAAAATAGCTTTGAAGGGTGGACTAGGCACTGGAGTCAATGCTTTTCCCATGGGGAGTCCCTCAGAGGCGACTATGGTGATTTTCAGCAATTAGGTATGTAGTACTTTTTCTAGGATGGGTTGGTGAATTTAACTGTCAAATCTTTGTAGCTATTGCATGCTTGAAATGTGCTAGTAAATCTTAAGGGTTTTTACCCCCCACCACACACACAACAATGGCAACTCTGTGGCATGATGAATGTGTTAACAATTAGTTTGACTCTGGTAATTAATCTTTTTACAATGTGGATGTATATCAGGTCATCATGTTGTATACCATAAATATATACAATTTTTATTTGTCAACTGTACCTAAATATAACTAGAGGGAAAAAAAGAAATAATGCCAAGTAGCTTCTTGAAAGGAAATACAAATGTTCATTACTATTGGCAGTGTATGATAGTAGCCATCTCACCATTTCTTTGTCAATACCACATTGTTAACAAAACTACTTCAAAATCTTTTTGGAGAGGGACGAGAATATTCTTTTATTTATAAAAACCAACTCTATCTTCCATTTTCAAATTTCTATTTATTTATTGCAACAAAGTGGTGATCACACTCTAAAGCTGCAGTACCAAAAAATTTTGATGACGAGCAGATCCTATATAATAATAGATATTTTCCCAAATGCCTATACTTACTAAAGATCTCTTCCCTGTGGAGATATCACTGATATTTGATCCCCCTCCTATGCACTGATAATGAGGATTGGAATATTTGAGGGATGCTTTCTCTCTAAGAAGCTTTTTCTCTAAGCTTGATTTTGAAGGCAAACTCTAGATAATTATCTAAGCAACAGGGGGAGCATGCTTAATGATTCTCAATAAGCTATCATATTGGTTTAGAAATGATCATTTATAGGGCAGCCTAAGGCAATTTTTGTCTTTAGCTACATATGGGTTTTTCTAATATCTTGATTGAGCTTTTTTTTTTTAATACTTCAGAATTGTCTATAGCTTCGATTCGAAGCCCCAATAGACCTCCAGAATTCTTTATCAAAACAATAACCTACATATGGGAGAAAGGATGGGAAGAGAAATTATTAATTTTGCATTGAATTTAAATCAAATGAATTTACAGCAGAGGAAAGAAATACAGGATATGCCTCATCCTACCTCAACATTTAAAAAAAAGAATAGTATATGACACTCTTTTGAATGGTTATAGACTCACAGGTTCAATTTGAAAGAAACCTCACAAGTCTCTAGCACAACCCTCTTATTTTGCAAATAAAATTATCAAAAGAATATATGGATCTTTCTGAGCTCACATAGTAATACATACAAGAGATGAAACATCAACCAAAGGCTTTTCCTCCAAAGCCAGCTAATATGATATGGCACTTTTAATAATGTGCAGAACATGAAGACAAGCAGAGAGCAAACTCTTACAACATGATAGGCCAAATGGTCCTAACAGGCGTATTCATAACATTCCACCTGACAGCAGTAGAATACACAATTTGCTCAAATGCCTCTAGAACATTTTGCAGGTTCACATAAAAGGTCACAAAAGAAGACATGACAAATTTAAGAAGTTCGAAATTCTCCTACATATAGTTTTAAATCATAATAGAATTAGAATAAGAATCCATAAAATAAAAAGCCAGGAGAAGAAAAAAAACATTTTAAAAACTTAGAATCTGTTCTTTACAAAGATTCCCCCAGTGATCCATATACACATTCAAGTTTGATTAGTACTGGGACAACCCAATGCCATTTTCCCAATCATCCCACAAGACTGCCTCAAACTCCTGGAAAAGTCAAGGAGACTGCTAAAAATAATTAAAAATAACCAAAAATTAAATACAGCCCACTGCCTTAAAACTTTTAAAAATCAGCATTCACATCTAAGAGAAAAACTGCAAAAGCCCAATACCCCCAAACTACCAAATAGACAAAGTTCAGTACTGTCAAACTGTGTATTTCTACCAATTCCAATAAGAACAAAACTTTAATCCAGAAAAGCATAAAGGTTCTGACATTGTTACTAATGGGAACCTTGCAAATATGAGAAAACCTTAGTGAGTTTATGGGAGACACTCCATTCTTAATTCTCTATCTTGGTTTCTTCCATCCAGATTGGAGGAAGATAAAGAGTAACTTGTATTAAAAAAAAAAAAAAACCCAGAGTTACTTCCAAGAAAAATGATCATAAATATATTGAGATGGTGTTTTCTTTAGGTAACAATGCCAAAAACAATTTTTTTAAAACTGACAGCAAGTTGGATACAAAAATTCCAACCATTGTTGATAGGAACACACCCAGTAAGTCTTCTTGCCATAATCCCCCTAGAAAAACAACTTGACATTTTTGAATCCATAAACAACACATGGAATCTGTAAAGTGCAGCATAAATAATAAGCAAAAATTATTTACCAGAACTTAGTGTGAAAGAGCTAGAAAGAGAAAAAAAGGCACTAAACTGTGCAATTAATGTTACAAAGTTATATTAGCACGTAAATAACGTTCATGGCAAGTCATAGGATTCACATGCATATTTTATTAAGCTGCAAGAAATAATTTTTCAATCTGACCCTGATCCTTCTGCGCACTTTGAAGTCTGCAAATCAGCAGTATAGCCTATAAGTTTAAAGAAATTTAGAAAGAATTGTGAAGTTAAAAGGTACTTTTGATGTTTGTTCTTTTTTTCCCATCACAAGGGCATCCGATACAACTAAAGAAAAGTAGAAAATGTTAATGCTCCCCAAATTTCCATAGCAGTCACATCCATTTAACCCTTCGTGACTTCTGCATGCTATAGGTCAAAGGTTGTCAGTGTTCAAAGTTCCCAGGGCCCCGTAACCCTCCCCTCTCTTTAATAAGGCTCAGCACTGTCGCAAGCCTCCTTCCCACTGTCACAACCAGCCCCTGACTTCCTTGTCCCTCCTCGTGTTACAATGTTTTTCAGGCTGAATCTTCTGAAGCACAGTTCAGATCAGTGCCCCCCTGCTCAAAAACCTTCAGTGGCTCCCCTTTATCTGCCAAAGGAAATTTATACAATCTGACTCTCAAGGCCTTTCATATGCCCTCAACTACCTTTCCAATTTGTTTCCCGTAGTTTCCACACACCTACCTTAATCACAGGGCAGACTGAGCTCCCTGCTATTTTCCACCTCACAACTCTCCCCTTTCTTGACTTTGCGTACAGTAAAGTTGATCGAGACATCAACTGTCTCGATCTGAGAGCTGTGCTGCCTGGGTTTGAATCCCAGATCCACCCCTTACTAGCTATGCGGCTTTGGGCAAGTCATTTTTAACCTCTCTGTGCTTCAATTTCCTCACTTGTAAAATGGCAACAGTACCCATCTTACAGAGGTGTTAGGAGGAACACTTGAGTTAACAAAGCATATGCCACGTGTTTAAAACAGGGAATACATTAAGTCAGCTGTGGTTATTGTTACTATTATTGTTTTCCTTCTAAAATCTCAAATCTTTACTGTCACTCTCCTCTGGCAACTATGAATGCTTTTCTCCCACTATTTCTGTGTTCAAACCCACCTGTCAAAATCTAGTTCATATTAGACCTTTTCCATGAATTTATCTCAACTGCTCTTAAGGAATGCCTGGCATTTTTATAGTACTCAATGAAAATGACTCACTAAAGTACATGATTGACCACTGACCATTATATATTTTAATTGCCTGATTATAGGTCTTCGTCTTCTCTGAACTTTAAGCTCTGTGAGAGTAGCCACAGCCGTGTCCCCAGCACTGGCACAACACCTCACCCCCAGTGTCCCTAAACTAAATACCCATTTATGAAAAAGTAAATGAAAGTTGTGCTGTGCTACCACCCTTTTCGTACTTATTCTGTGTCTACTTTCCTTTGTGATTATATTAATCAGGTAGATTTTATATATATATGTGTGATGATATATATATATGTATATATATGCACACATATGTATGTACACCCAGAGAGATTGTTAGCACGCTGTATTAATCATGGTTAGATCCAACATCTGACTTTTCTTTATGTTCCCAGCAATGAGCATAGACTCATACAATAGGTACTTAATTTAAGGAGAAGAAGGCATGGAGGACGGAAGGAGAGAAAAGAAGGGGGGGGAGGATTTCAAGCGCTAGTGCTAATGTATCTCATGAGCAATTTCCCTTTTGCTGGTTCCCACTGTCAGAATGCATCTATCCAGACCAATAGAAAATTCACTGTGCCATAAAAATTAACTTTGTTATGTAAGATTTATCCAGATTCCAAAGCATATGTTAGCCACATTCCCAAGGGTTTTGTTTTGTTTTTATAAAATGCTATCCCAATTTTATAACCCCTTATAAAAAGGAAAAAGGGTGTGGGGGATAGGCCTCTACAGAGTGGGAAAACTTTCAAGAACTTTTTTTCTGTTCCTTTACCTTTACTATGGACAATTCCTACAGTTTGTATTAGGCCTGTGGCTCAAGGTTAGAGCAGGGATTTCTCTCTTTCCGCCAAAGCCCACTGTGAAATTCAAGTATCTTGCTCACTCCTTCATCTGGAATACTTCTGGGAACCAACTAAGCAAGTTTATTCTTGGGTCTCCAAAGCTCAGAGAAGACTAGACCAGCAAGAAGAAGGGTGCAGGAGACACGGCGCCACAGTTCTACTCCACCTACTATTCTCCTCCCAAGCATAAATGACCCTATGACGTTGCTTTCCCTTCCAGACACTATTACACAGTCAGAAGGCAGAGGATGAGAATACACCCAAGCGCTTCCAACAGAGTTTTCAGCTCACAGCCTCCTCAGGGACTCTAAGAACAAACAGTTCATCCTGCCAGATCGAACCAAAAGGATGTTGTTCATGGAACAAAAGAAGAAACATGTTGCTTGTTTCAACATTAATACCTGACTTGTAGCCAAAGCGTCATAAGGAAAAACAGCAGAAGATTTCAGGAATATGCATGCAATGAAAATTGGTGGATAGCAAGCATTATAAACACGATGAACATAAAATATAGAGCTAGGCAGACCTGGACAAAACCCACTCCTGCCTTTTACTCATTATGTAACCTCTGGCATTTTACCTAAACCCTGTGAGTCTCTGTGAGTTATAATGGTCTTATAATTGATATATATAGTGCGCCTAGAACACAGTAAACACTAAGTAAATGATATCTACCAATGAGATTCATGTAAAACAATGATTGTTGGATGATAACTGTCTATAACCATAACATTTTATTCTTGTCAATAAAAAGTTGTTATTATTGTCATCATTGTTTATTCTGCCCATTCTTTAAGTAGGATCTTATTATTCACCATCAAGCATTTATTCAAGAGAATTAGTCAAATATAAACATAGTATATAGATTCAAAATAATATCTGCTATTTAAATTAGTATTTCTAAAGACTGTGCAGGTGAATCTTACTTTATAGAAAAATGAACATTTTAATAAAGTTATCTCTAAAATTACAAATTTTCTATTGCCTTTTATTATAAAGGGCACAAGGTAGGAAGAATAATATGCTAGCCTAAAATTTTTTTGTCTAAGGCCATTAAAATGCCAAAGGGGGCAAAGCAAGATGGCTGAATAGAAACTTCCAGCAATCAGTGCTTCACATGAACACCAAATTTAACAACTGCCTGTGCAAGGAGGCACCTTGTAAAGAACCAAAAACCAGGTGAGCAATCACAGTACCTGGTTTTAACATCATATCAAGGAAAAAGGCACTGAAGAGGGCAGGAAAGACAGTGCTGCATTGCTTACGCCTCCACTCCCCATCCCCCAGTAATACTGCACCAGCGTACCAAATACAGAGAGAATCTGTGTGCCCAGGGGAGGGAGAGTGAAGTTATTTTCAGACTTTGCATTGGAACTCAGGGCCACCATGCACAGGGGGATGCAGGACAGTGCAGAATTCACTAGCTGGTCCCATTACTGGCTGAAAAAAAACATCCTGAGGCCTGTAATAAATTCCTAAGGTAGTCAAGTCTCAAAAACCACTTGGATAATTCCTGTGGCTGCGCTGTTTCAGAGCCAGTGGACTTGGGGTACACACAGCCCAGTGAGACACCAACAGCCATGGCCGAGCCAGTAGCCCCCAACTACCAGTAGAGCAGTTTAGCATTTTATACCACTTGGGGAAAGGATGGAGAAACACTCAAAGAACTTCATTGTGCAACTGGGTACCAGCTAAGTCACAGTAAAACAAAGTACCAAAGAGACTCCTGAAATCCCTGAGTACAGGCCTTAGTTCCTGGAAGGCATTTCTAGGCCCACCCTGGGCAAGAAAGGAACCCTGTGAAGGGAAAGCCTTCATGCCAGAGGGTTCACTACCTGCTGACTAAGGGCTTGGAATAAGCATCAGAGGTAGCCAGCCAACAGTCCCCTGGCTTTGAGTGAGAGTGGGTTGTCTTCTGTGTGACCTGGCACAGTCCTAGCTGTAGTGACCACAATAGAGTGCCCATATCCTCTCCCAACTCTAGCAGCCCAGCACAGAGAGTGAGGAAAGAGAGTAAGAGATTTTGCCTGCTAATTCAGAAAATTTTCCCTTATTTTACCAAAGTCAACAAAGGCAGTACCACCAAATAATAGCAGGAGTCTTTAAGAGTCACAGCATTCCTGAGCATAAGATGCCCCTAGTGATGATACATCAGACGTGACTGAAGACTTAGATCACCACACTCATCTGGAAAGTCTTATCAAGAATGAAAGATTTAAACAAGCTCAGACTATGAAGATTAAAATAAATACCTAATTCTTTAATGCCCAGAAATTGATGAAAATCCACAAGCATCAAGAACACCCAGGAAAACATGATCTCACCAACAAACCAAATTAGGTACCAGTGACCAACCCTGGAGGGAAGGAGGTATGTGACCTTTCAGAAAAAGAAATCAAAATAGGTGTCCAGAGGAAGCTCAATTAACTTCAAGACAACTCAGAAAAGGAATTCAGAAGCCTATCTGAGAAATTTAACAAAAAGAATAAACTAATTTTAAAAATCAAGCAAAAATTCTAGAACTGAAGAATTCAATTGATGTAATTGAGAAATGCATCAGTAGAACTGACCAAGCAGAAGAAAAAAATCAGGGAGCTTGAAGTCAGGCTACTTGAAAATAAACAGAATAGAATAAAGAAAAAATGAATAAAAAAGAATGAAGCGAGGGTGGGTGGAGCAAGATGGCAGCCAAGTAACAGCTCCCTTGCAACTGGGCACAGTAAGACTGGGGAGAGAGGACTTCAGGCATCTCTGGCAGGCGGGATCTGCCCAGAAACTTCCCTTTGGGGACACAGGGAGACAACGTGAGGCTTCTGGACACCCTGAGGAAGGCAAAAGCAGCGGAAATGGGGCAAGTGGTTGCGTGTGTTTGTTCGGTCTGATCCTGTCGGCAGCTGTGGGTAGTGGGACTGCAGGCTGGAAAGGCCTTGCCTGTGAGCTGTTTGGGGTTCTTTTGGACTTTGCACTTGGTTGAACTGCCTTGGGAGAACTTGGGCAGGAGTGCGGGGGATTTTGAGTGTTTTCTGGGGCCCCAGACTGGGCGACCGAGCCAGACGGAGCTGCCAGTGTTTGGTGGTGGGCTGTGTGGAGCCATTGTGGGAGAACTGCCCTGGCAAGCTCCACCCTCAGGGTCACAGAACAGGCATGGGGTGGGAGCGAGTAATCTAGTGACTGAGCAGCCTAAAGGTGGGGACTGAGACACCTCACAGCCTTAGCCCTCAGGGGCATAGGATGAGACTGGTTTTGGCACATTGGGTAAGTGGAGAGCCCCTTAAGGAGTGATCCCAGCCACAACGCTTTCCTGGGAAAGCTTCTGCTTAGCCCAAGTTAGCAATTTAAAGTGTCTTCTAAGCAGGCTGAGGAGGATTTAAGCTCTCCAACCTGCGGGGCTTGAGAAATCATTAGAGACACAGGGTCACTCCCTACAAAGATCCAGTAACAACAGAGTGAATCTGCCAGGGTCTGATCTGGGAGAGACACCTCCCCAACTCTGAGGACGGTCATAGGCAACAGTGAAAAATAATCATGAGGCGGAATCAACAGAAAAACTCTGGCAATATGAATAACCAAAGTAGACCAACACCCCAAGGAATGACAAGGTAGATGAAGCACAAGATCCCTTGTATAAGCAAATGGCTGAGATGTCAGAAGTTGAGTTTAGAGTTTGGATAGCAACTAAGATCAGCGCAATGGAGGAAAAGATTGAATTAGAATTTCAAGCTGTAATCCAAAAGATGACCCAAAAGATGTCTCAAGAACTGAACGAGTTCAAAGAGAAAATGACCAAAGATATTGACACATTGAGACAAGAAGTTGTAGCCCTCAAAGATCTCAGAAATACAGTAGAATCCCTCAGTAACAGAATGGAGCAAGCAGAAGAAAGGATTTCTGAAACTGAAGACAGAGACTTCAAACGCTCCCAAATGCTCAAAGAGATAGAGAAATAGAAGGCAAAAACGGATCATTCTCTCAGACAGCTCTGGGATAACTCGAAGAAAACCAATATTTGCCTTATAGGGATACCTGAAAACAATGAAGTGGCGTCACAAGGCACAGAGTCTCTTCTTTATGAGATTATGAAAGAGAACTTGCCAAGAGATTCTGAAATTCAGGTAGCAGACAGTTTCAGGACCCCAGCACAACCCAACCCAAATAAGACAACTTCCAGGCACATCATAATTAAGTTCACGAAAGTTAATATGAAAGAGGAAATTCTGAAAGCAGCCTGATGTAAGAAATCCATTACCTACAAGGGGAAGAATATTAGAATAACTGCAGATCTCTCGGATCAAACCTTTCAAGCTAGAAGAGAATGGTCATCGACTTTTAATCTCCTAAAACAAAAGAACTTTCAACCCAGGATCCTGCATCCAGCTAAACTGAGTTTCATTTACAAAGGAGAAATTAAATACTTCAACAACATCCACATGCTGAAGAAATTTGCTATAACTAAGCCAGCTCTCCAGGATATTCTCAGACCTATCCTCCACAATGACCAGCGCAAACCTCCACCACAAAAGTAAACTCACCCAGAAACT